>VZTU01009251.1:290-27072 GCA_013400835.1 Zapornia atra
CCACCAGAAGTAACAAAAATCTATTAACTGATACTGAGCTTTGGTTTAGACACTTACAGAGAAAGTTATTTTATGATTAGCATTGTTAGTCTTGAATTTAAGTCAGGAAACCATGTATACATATTTGTAACTTGTCTCCACAACAAGGACATTCTAAAAATTTTTTTATTTATTAAAAATAAAGTTATAGCCACAGGTATAGAAGTCTTTTAGTTTGAGCAAGTTATATGTTCAATCTAATTAGAAGTTATTGGCCCTTACTGGAGTTCATCCCATTTAACTTTAGACAAACTACAATGTACATACAGGTGTGTGTACATGTCATTTAGTTTTTCCCTACAGTCAATGGCAAGAGTTCCTCACTAATCCATCCATCCACCCATTCATCCACCCATCCCTTCAGAAAGTCTTTAGAATAAAGTGCATCATGCTTTAGAGTTTTTTCCAGTGAGTACAAAGGCAACCTGTACAAGTAATTATTCTGTACACTTGGATAGGGAAGACCCTCCCCAGTTCTTTCATGCTTACACAATTTGTAGGAAGAAAACACAAAATCAGTAAAAACCAGTAAGTTCAAACCTACTACAAAAAATGGCTTTGCCTATAAAATACCAGTATGTTCTTACTGTTGAGATTGTAATTGAAAATTAACAGATTTGTACCTACACTTCAGAAATGGGAGGATGACTAGGATGATGAGAATATGAAGAGTAACCATTCTGTTTTCTTGAAGGATCTAAAGTAATGAATAAATACAATATTAGAACACAGCTATATCCAGTGATACGTATTCCATAGTATTTTAAACAAACACTTCTTACTGGAAAATGGATTTCTACTTGTACTGGAAAATGGTAGTGGTGGTGTTTGTTCAGGAGGTTTCATACTGAAGAGGAAACAGAAGTAAGATATAAACTGGAGTGGTTAACTCATTTGTCTAGGTGGTCAATAAAACATAAAATAAAAACATTTTATCCACCAATAGCTGGTTTTAACATGACACTATTTTCCATGAAACAAAATAACAACCCATTTGCTAAGCTACTAAGCACTTATTTGTTATATCACAATGTCTGTATCAGTCATTACATACCCAACTAGATCCATTTAGGATAACACTATGGCAAAGTACTTTATAGAACAACAGATGTTAAAATACAACTATTAACTACAATTGAGGCCAGATTCTTCACTCTGATGTAGACATTTCCCAAACTTAAAAAAAAATCTGGCTATCAAAAGAAAGTTTTGCATATTTATGCTATTCCCCAACAGCCATGTAATGACCATAAATAGGATGAATATGACTACTAGGCATGCAAGGAGGAGCCCTAAGTGTTGATAGAACTCTGAGAAAAAATTAAAACTCAAAAAGAACTCTGTATTTGGTATAACCAAGATGCTACTTATTTAAGATGCAGAAAAGGCAGTGCATAAAAACATGACTATGATAATCCACCACACACAGAGTTTCCTTTTTACTGGTGTGTGTGTGTGTGTGTGTTTATTTTTCAGTTCTATTGCACCAAGGAACATAAGAGACCATAATACATTTCTGCTGCCTTTATGTGCCTGTCAGAGTCAAAAGAAAACCTTTACTGAAATAACACAGGAAAGGAATAAAGATCAACAAAATTTTGTAGTTAAATTGGTGGGTTTGTGAACTGGCTTATTAAGGAGTTTTGAGCAGCCTTGATCACTGGTAAGCATAAAAAGGTATTCATGAAGGGCTTCCCTCAATAATATGGATCTATGGTGCATTGCAACTCTACACTAAGTAGTCCTAATACCTATATTCACTAAAAGGGAAAAGGATATGAAGCCTGTTAGGTTTCTTCTTTCCAGGTTTTTGAAATCTCAGAAAATGGGAAGGATAAAACAGGCCATAGAAACAAATGGAAAATGTAATAATTTCACCATAGGTGAATCACAGTAGATCAACCTGATGTCTGTTTTGGTTTGGTTTGTGTTCTGGTAAGAGGATTTTTTGAAACAGTAATGCTTTTTTGCTTGTTTGTTTGTTTGCATTAATTCAATTTCAACATCAGAGTGCTGTATAGGCTACTGGAATTTTGGGGAGGATAAGAGCAATTAGTTCAGGTAAGCATACTGAAAATTCTATTAAAAGGGAAACAACAAAAACAGGAGGCTGTAGAGAGAGCAGAAATGTTTTTAGTGATATCTCATCAGCTCAGTCCTGCCACTGATCCTGTCTAATATACTCTCTGATGATTCAAGATTAGCCCAGTGTGTGAAATCTGAAGTGAGAAAGTTCTGAGGATAGAAAGTTACAATATTGAGAACAACATAACGATTTAAAGAACATAATATCTTCAACCAAATAATTCAAACATGATTGAAAGACATGAAAATAATCACACAGAGTGCATTTAGGGATCAATAAGAACTTTGGCTTTATATTAGAAATAAATAAGATGAAAAGATTAGGGTGTATCAGTTAATGAGCATAAGGATAACAATGAAGTACCTCTTGGTGATCTCTTAAACACATTTGTGAAAAAAGACTAAGATGAGTGAAGTTGTTAATTTTTACTGGAAACAGAGAGATCATGTTACAACACTGGTAATTTTGTATATGGGAGGAAAGAGATCACAGTACTTTCTTCCTGACAGACTTGATTAAAGTGAAGAAAATTGACCTGATGACAGAAATCACAGTTTATTTATTTCCATAAAAATATGCTGCTTCTATTTACACAACACAATAAGGGAGAAAGGCAAACACAGCACAGCTTGTTATCATTTTATCAAATAAACTTATGGTTGTATGATTACAAAGACTATTTCTTATTTACTTTTGCTGCTTTAAACCTCTTACCATTGCATCTGATGCATTTGTTGTGTTACTTTCTTGAGAGATTCTTCCAACTTTACAGTCTGTGAGATAATCATAGATTTAAACAAAATCTATTTGTGTGATATATAACTTCATTTTCATACAACTAGTTTTCTAAAGTGTTGAAAGGCTGTTTCCCATTGATTTTAATTGCTATTCCAGACTTATTGGGACAAGAATATAGCTGTTCTATATATCCATTAAATAGTCAGTCTGAAAAAGATATGCTTCATTTTGGCAGCCACAGACTGTTTGATTACCTTTTGTTTAGTGTACTGGTAATATTGGATAAATAAATTCTATGAAAAGTGATTAAAAATAGTTTGCTTTTATTTTTCTTCCTCTTTTCCATATCTGATATAAAAATATGTTGCCTTTAATATGGAATTATCTGGAAAAGATAACAAAACCTGTACAGAATAACAAATACCAGGTTCCCATATTTTAGATTCCAAAATTTATTCAGTTCTTTGCAGTTATCTATTTGCAAAAAGCAAAGAGATAACTATTATGTTATAGACACAACCAAAAATATCTCTATTAAAGAATGTTATGAGCTTGCAAAATTGAAGCACGTTAAGGTCACGAGCATTAGGTCAGCTGTCTCATATGTGTATTTTTTACAGTCTTTCATTACATGATCATACATTATATTTTATGAAGGATATAAAAACTTACTGAATAGCCTCAATACTGCATCTATATTTTATCCTTAATTGGCATTGTGTGACCTTATTCCCTCATTACTCTTTGCTGGACATCCAGGCCCAAAGAATTGAGGTGAATGGAGTTAAATCCAGCTGGTGGCAGGTCACAAGTGGTGTTCCCCAGGGCTCAGTGCTGGGGCCAGTCCTGTTTCACATGTTTATTAATGATCTGGATGAGGGGATTGAGTGCACCCTCAGGAAGTTTGCAGATGACACCAAATTGTGTGAGAGTGTCAATCCACTGGAAGGCAGGAAGGCACTGCAGAGGGACCTGGACAGGCTAGATCAATGGGCTGAGGTCAGTTTTATGGGGTTCAACAAGGGCAAGTGTGGGGTCCTGCACTTTGGTCACAATAACCCCAGGCAACGCTGCAGGCTTGGGGCAGAGTGGCTGCAGAGCTCCCTGGAGGAAAAGGACCTGGGGGTGTTAGTGGACAGTCAGCTGAACATGAGCCAGTAGTGTACCCAGGTGGCCAAGAAGGCCAATAGTATCCTGGCCTGTATCAGGAACAATCTAATTTACAAAACATCTGGGTTTTTTGTATTCTTCTTATTTCTTTTTCCTAATGAGAGAAAAGTCTGATTAAGAAAGTGATGAGCAGAGGTGTCAGGAACAATGTCCTTTACCCTGTCACTCTGTAGGACTGCATCATTTTAAAGCTGAACAACTTTCAATATCTTTGGGTAGTGGCACAACACAGGGTCTAGACTTGCCAGGAATGTGGATGACAAGTGTGCACACCACATGCCATCATCTGCACCCCAGTATTGGTACAACTCAGCAAGGAAGATTTTATCAAGGTCATGAGAGCCACTGGCTGACAGTGACAAGGGTGTCAGACTAGAAATAAGGAAGGGCCCCACAAACAAGATAGTCAGGCATGAGAATGTGGTTGTGAACTTCCTTATGCAATACTCTGCCTTTCCCAAAGGGCCAAGACCTGCAAAGTAGAGGGGGGCAGAAAGAGCACTTGTGTCAAAGGGCTGATTTGTGCTTCCTCACCTCTCCTCACTTTTGGGTCATTGCCACAACTAAAATCTGACTTATTAAATAATACTAACCATAAGTCCACATAGCTTTAAGACAATTAAAATATGGTATTTATAATGACAGCAATAAGGCAATTCTGATAAATTATGCTAAGTATTCTGATAAAAGGGGAATAGATTTTCTACAAATTAACCAAAGTAGCAAGGCAAACATAAGAAAAAATGAAATCAAGAGTAGAGTTACCTTTTGTCTGTGATATGCTAATAAATGTTTACGATGTTTTTCTTGAAATTCTGAAATCTAAAAATAAATATAGTTATATCAACCTTGACCTAATCACCCCTATGCAACCTCAGCTACTTCACAGTATTAAAATTTTTCTGTATTTTAATAAGCACTTAACAAATGTAAATCCTCTCCAACAAAATACTCCAAGTTATTGACACTGATAAAGTCTTATAAAGTTTATTTAATCTAGTATGCCCTACCCTAGAGCTGGTAGATTTATTTCACTGAATTTATATTTTAACACTATGTTCAATAACAAGGTTAAGACATTGGAAAGCCAGTTTAGCTGCAGTGTTTCTTATTCATTAGTGCTAAGCAAACACATAAAATTAATGGCAACATAAAAAGTAATGTGTCTTACTGGCAATTATAACTTGCCTTGTAAAAATAGCCTGTTAATTAAAAAATAATTGTCAGACACACTGTCTGGTGGTGTGTAAGCACTTCTTGTGTCCAAATGAGGATCGTAAATGGTGACAGGTTAAAAGTTAAAACATACAAGGTAGGCAAGACAAGAGCTTGAGGAACAAATTACAATAGGCAGTAACTTACTAATAAATCTTCTCATGTATAAAAAAACCACCAGAAAATGTGTAGGGTTAGAAACAACCAAGAAACACTTGGAGAAGTTAAACTCATAGTGGAGAATCTAATTGAAATGGTTACTTCTTATTCACTGTAGAAGAGCCTGGGAGGTTCCACTGGATACTCATCAAAGGATCAGTAGAGTCTTCAAAAGAACTGATTGAAGAAATAGGCACTCAGAAAGTATTGGCTCTGAGCTGCCTCAGAAATGAGGCTTTGGGTCTCTGAAGGAGTAATGTGTGAAAATGTCGATTCAGTGCTCAGTACCAGTCAAAAAAAGCAAATCAGATCTTACAAGTGGATTAGAAAGGAAAAGAATGGGGAACATCATTATTTCCCTTCAAAAAAAGGTGTGTTACTACGTCCTGAATCTGTGCAACATCTCAGAAACTATATAGTTGGTCTGGAAATAGTTCAGATGAACTATGTAAGGATTTCAGGAAAAGAATGACAAATTTTCACAGCTGAAAAAAAATATTTGAAGAAGGGATGTGTTAGCAGTCTAAAACTAGCATTTGACACAGACAGAGTGCATATGAATGGTTATTTTTTCCCTTAGAATGGGATTCAGGAGTAGCAAATGAAACTAGAAGGTAGCAGGTTAAAACATGAAAAAGGGAATCATCATCAAACAGTATATATGTGTATATCACATAGTATGTGAGAGATGCTAAATATTCAGGCAACAACTCAACATGGGGAAGAATATCCACCAAAAGCTTTTGAATGCAAAGACACCAACCCCACCCTGAGAAATCCCTGTGCCACAAGCTGTTGAAAGCTGGGAGACAGGTCTGAAGCCAAATCACTACCTGGCAGCCTTGCTCTCATACACTTTCCTAAGCAGCCACTGTTGTGACATGAGATTAGATAAACATTTGACCTAACAGAGCACAAGCTGCTTTTGTGTCTTTTGATGCTGGTAGAAGTTCTGAGCATACATACCCTAATGCCTGAACTACACTTGGGTATGTTTCCCACAGGTTATTTCAGGCTACAGAAAGCCACCTTAGTCTTTAGAGATCATAGAATCATAGAATGGTCTGGGTTGGAAGGGACCCCAAGGATCACAGAGCTCCAACCCCTCTGCCACAGGCAGGGACCCCCCCGCCACAGGGGGGGCACAAGATCGTGTCCTCTTCTTCTTTGCTCTGCCACATTACAGAAGGTTGTACTCACATCTGACAGGTGGTATAGCTGCCTGGTTTTATTCTGTTTACAGAATAACTCCTGATCATCATACAGGCTGTTAAAAAGTGTGTGTGGAAGGACAGAGGAAGGCTTCTTGTTTACCTTGTGTCCCCTATGCATCTTAGGAGGAGTGCTGAGGAAAGGGGCCATGCTCAGCTTTAGAGGTTTGTGAAACACAGAGTAGAGCAAATGTGAATCCACAGTCACCACTGGAGAAAACAGGTGATCTTCCCTGGGTTGGTTTTCTTCTGGATGAGAAAGGTCACCACAAGACCAAACAAGTACCAGCCCAGGGGAGATGAGAACACACAATGAAGGTTGCAGGTGGGCTCAGGGAGAACATACAACTACAGTTCAATCACAAGTGGTTCAAACTGCCACTGCAATGCTCATTAAGAGGGACAAGTCCCAAAACCAGGCTGAAGAGAGGCAGAAAATGAGGAGGCAATGGGAGTTCACATAACCCAGACAGATACTAAAGTTCTGGACTGGAAATCAGTCTGAAGGAGAGCATCTTGCCTGCAGTTTATAGGAGGCAGGGAGGAAATTTACCTTGAAACCTTTTATTGCATGTGTCAGAAAAAAAGCAGACCTCTTGGGGGCTTTTTACTTTCTAGGAATTAGATTGCTCTTATTTTAAATAAAGCCCAGCCTTTGCAATCAGGGATCTTTCTTAACTTGATCACTTTGATTTTAAAAAATAATTTAAAAAGTGAAAAAAAGTGTTCAACTCAGGCTTTAGTCAGCTGAGGTTTTCACTGTGTAACTTTTTATTGCTATAATCAGGGCACACTATCTGGGCATGTTTAAGGTCTAATTTTTCATTGCATGGCATTGAAAGTGATTTTACATCATTAAAATAACAAGACTAGTGGTCCTCAAAGAGAGTTTGCAAACTTAAGCAGTGGCAGTAACTGGCATATATTAATTTTTCAAGCTTTCACTTATGTATTTTTCCCATTTATATAAAAATCAGTAAAAGTTGCTGATTATTTTACACAGTTAAAAAGTTATAAGACAGATTCACCTGTGTTATTTCTTTTGAATATTTCTTGCATAATGTATCTATTCCCATGAACAGTGATTGAATATCAGGATTTGTCTACCAAGAAAAGAAAGTATACCAATGTTAGCATTTTTATTTGCAAGCTGTATTAAATGAAGCATTTTGTGAAGTGTTCCTTAAATGTATTGATGTATATAAGTAAAAAATGGACAGATCAAGAATAGGGTGGTACAGACATTGAAAACAAGCCCAGTTTTATTTATTGTTCTTATTAAACATCTGGAAGTCTTTGTGCTGTTGTTTTGCACAGAGACAGCCACACAGCCACACAATCACATAGGCACACACAGAGAGACTGACTCACTCACTCACTCACTCACTCATTCTTATTGCAACTAAGACAATAAAGATTTCCAGAGGACATTAAAGGAAGATGTTTTGGAATCCTGGAAGAGGCATTGCCTTCAGACCAACAGCCAGCCTTCTGGTTGTCCTTTTCCAGGCTTTTTGGTTCTCACCATCTGCAGCCACAGGGATGCATCTTATAATTTAGTATTATTTCAAAGAATGGTTCCAATGATGACTGGGATCCCTTCATCTCTCCTGCCTGTTTGGTTGCACAATGCTATCCTAGAGTAAGGAAAACCCCCTACATTGATAGTTGAATCTTTCAAGTATTTTATGACTGAGACTTCTAATCAGAAATCATGATGTGGCCTCACAAATGGCTACCTGTGGGCTCTGTACTGAAGCTATTATTGCAATTCAGGAATATATTTGTTGCCTATAGTGAGAAAGAAATCCTACAAAAAATAAACTGAATTTCAGAAGGAGAGTTCTATCCCAATCTACACAGTAATGTAGATTACTTAGTTAAGCAGAATTTTAATTTGGAATACATATATTCCTAATTTATTCATAAGAAAACCAAACAAAATACGACCCAAAATAGTTACACAAGATATAATTCTAAGTTAAAATATTTATATATTACTAACAATGATCACATTTCAATTGTATTTTGCAACAGTAAACAGCTTTTAAAAATGAATAATCTAGCTAAAAAAACCAACCCTGTATACCTATAAACTGGAAGGTTCTTTTTTATATATTGTGTCTGTAAAATAGAAGTTAGGTTTATGACTAGCCAAAAGTTGAATAAAAAAACCAAACCCAATCCCAACATACTTAGATTATAAAAGAAGATTGTCCCAGAAAAACACACATCCTTCATGTAAGGAACAACCTTTCAAAATCCAATCCAAAAGAACTGAAACTGTTGCAGGCAAAATGTAAATTAATCCCACAAGTACAAAAGAAAAAAAATTTTAAAAAGAGAAAAATTAAAGAAAGGTGAATTATTGAGAGAAATAGGCCACCTGAGAATTAACAGCTTTCTAGGCTAAAAAGAAAATAGATAAGTGCTATCATTTAAATTAAAAATATTGCACTGAAATAAAAAAGAGTTAGGTTTTGGTCCATTTGGGAATGCACAAACAAACAGAGAGAGAGACAATATTTTTACCTAGTCCAAAATTAGTATAACACTAGTATAAAGTACCCAAGACTAAATAACAGCTGCACATGCCAAACCTATTTTCAGTGTGCTTGTACTATATATTTTTTAATAAGAGGGAATTGAGTCTCACATGGATGAAAAATAAATATGAGAAAAATTAATAACCTGGATTTGCAACATGTATTTTTATCCCCCCATATTCTGACATCAGCTACTTTGATGTCCTGTACAGCACTTCATCTGAGAAAAGAAGGTTTAGGTTAGATATTAGGGGGAAGTTTTTTACAGAAAGAGTGGTGAGGGGCTGGAACAGGCTGCCCAGAGAGGGGCTGGGTGCCCCGTCCCTGGGGTTGTTCAAGGCCAGGTTGGCTGGGGCCCTGGGCAACCTTGTGTAGCTCCAGGCCTGGAGGTTGGTGGCCCTGCCTGTGGCAGGGGGGTTGGAGCTCTATGACCCCTGGGGTCCCTTCCAACCCAGACCAGTCTGTGATTCTATGATTCTATGAAAGATGGCATGCACTGTTCCTGCAGAACTGTGCATGTGGCTGCCAAATGTCCTTCTGGTTATTGATGAGCTGTACTTGCAACTCCTCTCACCACAGGAGCTAAACTGCTTTTCCTTGCTTTCCCCAGCTACAATTTTTTATAGAACTCACAGGAGGAAATTAATTGCATTTGAAACTTCCTCTGCCCTTTTGAATTTGCTTGGCATTAGCCAAAGCATTCAAAAATTTCCACTGGGTGTTGGCAATCTGAGAAAGGGAAAAGCAGATAGGCAGCACAGTCTAACCTGTCTGTGGCATTTAAGAGAAGAAAATACAAACAAGAGAAAAAAAATTTCATTTAGAAAAAAAATAATGTATTCAGAAATATACTCTTAGCATCTTTGAAATGTATTCATAGGAGGCAAGCTCTAGAAACCTGTTTTGAGTCCTAACAAAGCAATGACCTTGGTTTAAGAACCTATCAGATCTAAGAAAAATAAAACCCAACCAGTTTCATTGCTGGTTTAAAACCTCTTTAAAACAAAGGCTTCAAGAACTCTGTTTATATTTTGTTCTGCTGGAGTAGTAGATATTAACCTGGTATTTTGAAATAATGAATAGCAAGATTCTGATTTACCCTGACTCTTAGCCACCCTCTGGGAAAAAAGCAAGTGGGGATTGTGAGACAGAAGGAAGATGTTAAAGGTGACAAGCATGCATTACTGCAAAGATGAGAATATTTAATGTGTAGATGTTGATTGCCCCAACATACAATTTAATGAGGCGTTTTAACACATTTATAGGACCTCCTACTCATTGGGAATTCTTCCATAGCATCAAGCTCATAAAGGTTACCAGGTATATTTCCACTCAGGTTCCTGAATTATAGACCCATGACTTTTTTATATGCATCTTTAATTATCATTCCAATCATTTTATCTATTCTTAATCAAGGCTAAGCAATCATCATTAATGTCTTTTTTAAAGAATATGGTAATTTGTTTCCTTCCAGTTCTCCAGAGCAGTGCCAAGTTCTAATGAAACATCTAATATTTTGGTTAGTATCCCAATCAATGCATTTTTAAATTATTTATGTATTTTTGAAGCAAGTTATCAAGTTCTCTTAAAACACTCTAATTTAAGATTCATCTAACTTCAAAATTAGCTTTGTTTTGAGCAAGGTGTTGGACAAGATGACCTCCAGAGGTCCCTAACAACCTAAATTGTCCTGTGATTGAAATAACCAAATAATAATAAAAGCTTGCAGCCAGGGCAGGGTGATGTTGAAAACTTATTAAAGTACCTCCTTTAGAAGTTTTATGAAGGGCTTTATTACTATTAATTCATTGCTATGTGCATTGTTCCTCTGTATTATGTTTGTATTCCTTTGGGGTTTTTTTGGGGGGGCTGGGGTTTTTTTTTGTTGGTTTAGCATTGTCTTCTTCACCCTGTTTCAGTTGTTCAAGACTCTCTGTTTACAAATATGGTATATAGTGTAATAGGCTTTTACTTTATATATACAGTATGTAGAGGTAGTGATTTCTGTATTTGTATATACAACAGCTCAGGTTTAAACATGTCTAGAGAAATCATGCCCTCGTTGGAGGTCATTGCCTCAGGGTTAGTCCCAAATTGTCCTCTATTTCATATATATGATTGCCTTACAGCCCTGTAGGACTTTATGTGTTAGCTGTATTGAATGCTCTTAGTATTTTTCTTCTTTCATTGTAAGGCAGGCTTGTCCCTTAGGTAGGCATCAGTCTAGGAAAACAGAAATGTTTTCACAACCCATTTATGAAATCAGATGGTTCTTGGGAGAAAGAAGAAAATTAAACCTTTCTAATGATTTTTCAAGAAAGGGAATTAAAAGCTATTCATTCCCCAGTGAATAACAAGAATTCTCAACAATATTTCAGATCCTCTTTTAACCACATGGTCAGGAAGAAAATTAATAGTTAAGCTTAAGAGAAAACAGGGAAATAAACCAAATACACTTGAAAGTATTGATGCACTGATTTTCACTCCATTAGTTTTCACTAATGCATTGATTTTCACTTCTGTCCTTTACATGAAATAATTCATTACAGTTCACTTTTGCTGATGTACAAATCCCAAAGTCAATAAACATTTTTCCCCATTTTGAAAGTAGTCAGTGATGTTACACAGCAGCCAGTCCTGTTTCTTGAAAGCAGTGATTTACAGGGCCATCAGAATCTGAAAACCTAGTCTCTGTAGGCTTTTATTTGAAGAAATACATCAAACTAAAAGTTGTATAGTGCATAAAGTATCTCAGTCTACCAACTTATCATCAGTAAATATTCATGTCACAGTTAGCAAACAAAAGGGAAGTACTTTGTAATGTAAATAATTTAGCTGTTAAGCAAACTACCAATTAATGTAATACAACAACACTAAAGCTTCATTTACCTGTTTTGAAAGGAATAAGGTATGACAAGGACTTCTACAGATCAAACACTCATCTTTTTTGCCTGTAAGGTAATGACACATTTAAAATATACATCAAACTCAATAGATATCAAATTCATTTTTAATAGAATTTGTTACCTAAACCTTTGTTTGGAGCTTGTGGAAGGAATCTGAAGATTATAAAAGAAATGCAAATAAACATGAATAAAGAATGTGATTCCAAAAACATTACACACAGTTGCACAGAGAAAATATGTGTGAATGTCATCAGGTCTTACTCCTGCAAATAAGCATTCATGTAAATGATTTTATGAATATCATTAGTGTCACTGAATGCAGGTGACTTTTTGGTCCTTTGATTTAAATAGGACTACTTGCCTCATTTAATTATATGTATGCCTAAGTGCACTAATGAGTTAGAGTCAACCAGATATACGAATGCTTAGATTGGGGGCCAGTCTGGCACTCTCAATAAAATATATGAAACTGACTCTTCAAACGATTAATAATTTTACTTTGTGATTTTTTTACAGTGAAAAATTAATCACAACACTTTTAAAAACTATCATTTTCTTAAATGTCTCTTTGATTATTTGTAAACAAATATGTCTATAATGTAAACATTTATCATTTATATGTTATATATATAATGTAAACAAGTATTACTATATTGTAAATAAAAACTGTAAGCAGTAAATACATATGACAATGGTACTACATATATACAATTGATAACTTTACGAGCTGCTTCCTTTCTAAGGATTCTAAGGATCAATGTTTATAAACACCTTTGAAGAGCAAATATATTTTAAACCTGATACTATCATTAGTATTGAAGTCATATAAAAAAATACACAGTGGCATAGGGCTTTTTCTGCCTAACAATATTAACACTGAAAAGCTGTTGTTCAGGTTCTAAGAGCCTGCAAGTTCTATGAAGAGGCTGCATTCTGTGATCATCCTTTCTGAACACTGATCTTGCAGAAGCTTTTAGTCAAGAGTTTTTAATTCTGAAACACAGATTAATGATTTATTCTGTGTATCCTTACAAAACCCAGGTCATTTAGCATGATCTCAAAGGGAAAAATGTTTATATTTGTTTACTATTTTCTTCTTTTGAAAAGCAACTTCCTTACTCAACTATCTGATCTTCATTGAAGCACATCACAGAAGTCCCAGAATGTGACTCAGGAATTGCATAGAGTGGACAAGTTTCAAAATATTACCTCTGATTCTCTTAATGCTGCTGAAAATTTTCTAGTATTTCAGTGACAATACTGACATTTCAAATGTCTTAAGACTGTTAGCATAGCCTGCCCTAAACAAATCCTATGTTTTACAAATTGCTCTTATTAATGAAAAAGCATGTCCTTTCCAAAATGAGACAGAACACAATGCCATCTTATTTTTTTTGCAATGCATTCATGGATCATAAGCATCTAAATTCAACTTTTATTACAGCCCTGGGTTTTCAACATGTGAGGCTTGTTCCCAAAAAGCCACATTGTCCTAACCAGATTCATCTGGAAACAAACACTGGTGGTTTTTACTATTTAAAGAAAATCAATACCACAAATTGAATATGTTTATCAATAACATTAGGCTGACTAAGAGAAACTCTCAGGCCTTTCTTTTTTGCACAGTGAGTCAGAAATGCCAATAGTTAAGGTAAACTTGTATACACTGGCACAGCCTGGCCTGCTGAAGCAGAGGACGGAGCTGCCCACGCCTGTAGCAGCCATTACCTTTCTGGAGGCAGACCTCACAGATAACATGGCCGCAGCTTGTGAGGCTGAATCGTGGGGTGGGTTTGCAGGGTTCACAGAAGCAGACATTGCAAAAGACCGGGACAGCCATGAGATGGAGGGGTAGGCCAGCCTGGAGGATAGTAGACAGCTGAGGTATTACAGACTCTCCTTGCTGCGCACCCCCCCCACGAGGTGAGGCCTACAGGCCTACCCTGCCTCCACCATGTTCACCAGGTCTGAGGCACTGCTGGGCCCTGAGGGAAGAGGGGCAAGGCCCCTGCCTCATGGTGGGGCTGGGGACAGTGGAATTTAGGCCCCCCCCAAAACAGGTGTTTTTCTGGCCTCTCACTGCAAAACTGGAGAGGGTACCCACGTAGGAGAACCTCTTGAGACTTCACCCTCCCTTCCCCAAATGTGGGCAAGTGAACTGGACCAAACCAGCAGGGCTCTGTGTAGGGGCTTCGCCACAAGCCCTGTCCTCTCCTCACAGAGGCAGATGTGAGGCAGGGGCTGCCATCAGGACAGCAGCTGTGTGCAAAATAGTATTGGCTTTTCACTCTTTTAAATGCAGGAATCTGGAAAGGCTATTAATTTAACTGCCACAGGTTTGTTGTAGCTTCTTTTGACGAGGACAAAAAGTGCAAAATTAGGACTTTTGATTTTTATTTTTTACACTGAAAAATTCCCAGTGCTTGCTAGCTTCCTTTGATGCAAATTTGAGCAGAAGATTCCCTTACAAGACCTAGCTGCTCTGCAGGCAGTAGCTCTGTATATGGCAGAGCCACAGGCTACATAGGAGGAACCTCCAGCTTTTAACTTCACAAAGACTACTGCCCCAAAAGTGCTTCCCAAAAGATGTATGATTCAGATTCAGCTTTACAGAGTTAATTAAAAATCTTGAAGGAGCCTGGAAACATTTCATCAAAGCAAAGATAATGACGATGATGATGATAATGATGATGATTATTGCTACATCTACTGCTGCTGCTACTAGTAGTAATACTACTATTATTATTTGTATTGCTATTATTACTGATAAAGAATAAGCATTCTCCAGCTATATTCAAGGCTCCAAGTGACAGTGCTGGTTTGAGTTCAGATCTAATTCGTACTGATTAAAATTACTAATTTACTAAAATACTAATCCTTTATAAATTCTGACATGGCGCCTGCCCTTTTGGTTTAAAAGCTTAAGCGTATTGTGAGACAATTAAAGTTCATCATTGGGATGTAGTTAGGAGCCTTACACTAAATATCAGCTAAAATCTGAACCATAACTTTGTAGCAACCCTTTATTAAACTTTCTGCTTGGACTTCTTATACCATATGGTTATAACACATCTTTCCTTCTTTCCCATGACCAAAGAGGTTATTATGAGGCATGTTGTGAGTGCTCTATCAAAGTGACTTTAATAACACTAATTTAGTGGGCATTTCAAGTAACAATTCTCAAGTCTCAGAATTTTTAAATAAAAGATAGACATCAGTGTGTAGCTTTATGAAGTTTTATTTGGTTTGATTTGGTGCACAGAGCATTGCTTTTTGTCTCTACTTTCTATCAACTTTATGGATCCTTACATATTCATAGCTGTATTTTCATTCCCATACTGTGAAGGTAACTGAACTTAAAATGCAATGTCATTTCCTTGCTAATGAAAACAAAAGGTTGAGGAGATAGAAAGCAAGAAGTGCCATTAAAACAGATACAGAGAGGTCTGCCCATATTTCAGCTTTCACAACCTTTTACACTAGTGAAGGGTCTGGAAAGACAAGCAGGAAGCCAAACCACAATCTTCTGGTATCACAATGCTCTCTAGAAATGTTTTTCTTTTACAAGTTAACCAGGTGTTAAGCTGAGTCATATCATAGCCACCTCCTATTCCTCCTTACAATACCACTGCTTTGTCAAGCTAATTATTTGAATTTTTAACCACAGCTTTTCACTTGCAATTTCATGATACTATAGCTACTCTGCTAGCTGTACATAAACTAAATGCTAAGCTAAATAAGGCATAAAGATACATTCAACCATGCTGCAATAAATGAAAAGGAATTACACGATTAAGAACTGTAAATTCTTTCATCAGCCATGTTGCAGTTGCTGAATAATTGAAATAAAAATAATTCTCCAACACAGAAACAGACCTGAAGAATTTTGTTTAAGAGTAATTTGAAGTAAAGTAGCAATAAAACTAGGGGTGAGGTTGTCAAGGGAGGCCACTGCTTAGGGACTGGTTAGACATCAGTCAGTTGGTGAACAATTTTCCATCATTTGTCTTCCTTGGGTGTTATTTTTCTCTCTCTTTTTTTTTTTTCCTATTTTCATTATTATTGTTGTTATTAAATTATTAAACTGCTGTTATCTCAACCCATGAGTTTTCTCACTTTTTTCCTTTCTGATTCTCTCCCCCATCCCACCAGGGGCAGGGGAGGTGTGGGTGAGAGGCTGTGTGGTGCTTAATTGCCAGGCAGGGTTAAACCATGACAACACAGAACTTCGAAAAATTTCTATTTTAGATATAACAATCCCAAGTTGTACCTAAATGTTGCCTTAGTCATTGAGCCCTTCTAGATTTAGCTTTACATCTGCAGAGGAAAAGAAAGATGTAAAAAATGGGATTCAAGGAGTAAAATGTATGCAGATGCCAGAGTCTGCAATATAGGTGGAGAAAGCAAGTTAGAGTAAGAACCAGAACAGAAGAGAGAAGCTTGAGAGTTATATACAACCAGCTTTCACACAGATACAGGGTTTCTTTGCATGTTAGATGTTATATGGTGTGCAATTTTCAAATCTGTGCATTTGCTTTATGGGACTTAAACAAGCTTCTTAGATATGAAGAAATCTCTGAGAGATTTGATTTGCCAGATTCCAATGGAGATGAGGATTACTGTTTGTACAATAGCCCACCACAAAATATTGCTGTTGGTTTCTTCACTGGTCTTACGAAATTTTTCTTCACGCTCCTGCAGAAAAAAAGGAAAAGCATAATTATTACCTTTTGGCATCTGTATGTTTCATGCTGTTATCCAGGTAACTAATCAGGCATCCATCTTCTGCACAGCAGTGAAAAAGCACTTTTTTTCACATGAATAAAAATGAAAGTTTGTCCTTAGTCACAGAATCACAGAATCACAGAATCACAGGGGTTGGAAGGGACCTTGAGGGATCATCAGGTCCAACCCCCCTGCCAAAGAAGCTCCCTATCCCATATTGCACAGATAGGCATCCAGACGAGTCTTGAATATCTCCAGAGGAGACTCCACCACCTCCCTGGGAGTCATAAGGTGGATATCTTTACAAATGAAAACTGAGAAGCAGACACACTGTACCCTGAAGCAGGAAGGCAAACAGATCTTTCCCTTGTTCACAGAATATATATTGTGGTAAATATGTTCCATTAGTCCATGCTTAAGCCTCTTTAGGTTTACAGGCACTTTCATATTGCAATCAAGAACTTTTCTGCAGCCAAATGTCTTTTCTTAGGTAATTAGACTTCAAGCACAGTCTGCCTGCCTGTCTACGTATAGGAAAGTGAAGACAAAGGGCGTACACTTGTGTGAAGGAGGGCTTTATTTCTAGCTGCATGGAGATATATAAATGCACACTCAGTCATTTCCTTACCCACTCCAATAAAGTTTATGCACAGAGACCAGAGTGCAAACAAGAGCTGGCAACATCACCAGCAACGGTACCTGCCACCTGCTCAGCTGCTGTTACTGACTCTGACCAAGAAAACTCTATTTGGAAATTTCTGCTTTAAAATAACACCTGGTGCTCTACTCATGAGTTCACAGTGATTAATTAGATTTTATGTTACTGTTTAAAAATATTTTGCAAGGTAATGTAGGCTATTGGCTGAATAGCAATAGATTTTTACAGGTTATTTTAAAAAATAACACTGCAATTAAATAATAAACCTCATAAAGCTTTATAAATCAATAAGCCTGTGTACAATATTTTTAACATTTCCATTAGGGAACATACATACTCTCTCATAGTTTTGTTCTTTGGATATGTGATGAATTTGCTCAAGTAGATGTTCTAGTCTAGCGTTAACTTCATTCACTTTGTCTTTGGCTTGAACAACAGATTCATCCAAAAAATGTTCTCCAACTCTAATGTCCCAATGGATACGCTGCAAACAGAAGAAAATATTCTTGTTACTGTGTCTTCTGTGTTTTCAAAATTCTTTAGGGGATAAAAATCACAGCAAACTTGTAGATTATTTTCTTTTAAGCTCCTTAACAGGAAAATAGTTTTAATTGCCTCTAGAAATCCTTCCTAAAATTAGCATCAGGTGGGATATTTAAAGTTCCTTAATTTAATTTTTAAATTATTCATGCAAATTTAAAATATTCACTACTGTTAGGGCATTATTTTATGCCATGAAAATTTTTCCATTCTTTGTTCAAACTAGTTAAAAGGACACACATCTTTAGGACTGCTCATTGTATTTCACAGTCCATCCTAATATTACAGAAATGACATTTCTCAATACTATTGCAGCAGGCATTTTATAGGTGCTCTTCTAGGTTTCATCTACCACTGGTTAGGAATATAATATTGGAAAATCAGCTGAATCATTATTTGCAGTATTAGAGCAGAACCATCCATAATGTATCTTTTTTTTCTTTCTCCACATACTTTCTCTTGTATGAAATACCACCCAATTTCCTATAACCTATAGCAAATATGCTGTAAAGCTGCCAAGCAGTAGACCCATAGAAAGAAAAGAATGCAACTTGCAGTATTATTGAACTTATCTTGGCATGAATGAAAGGTTTGTACCAGCATGTACTTAAGAGGAAAAAAATCTTTTAGCCAGACAGATAATCTGCAGAAATCCTACAGTTTGGTATTACCAGGATAAAAGTTTGGTCTGCTCAGACATCCAGCAAAAATTAAAAGCACATCTTCTTTCAGCTCTCTCAGAGGTAGCTAACTGAACATCCAGAAAACCGTCTCACAACCTAATGACACCCTTTGTCCTTTTGGGTTGTTAAAACTTTGGTTTGAAGCAGCTCAGATCACCACCACTGCATCTGGTTCATACAGGAGACCACTTAAAGATCTTATAGAATGGTTTTCCTTTTCTGATCTTTATTCCTGCAGAGACAATCATATGATTATATATCATTGTATATCAGATACAATTGTATATCAGATAGAATTGTATCCCACATACAATTATAAGGAACAATATTTTCCTTTTTTACTGCTATGTTCTTAAGCTACAAATCCCCACCATGCTTAATATTTCTGCTATTAATATTGTCCTCCCCTGCACCTGTTCACCTCCTTTAAATCAGATGATCAGAACTGTACCTGGCACATGCATCATATAAATGATATAATTGATTTACTACATCTTCATCTATACCAGATAAAACTCTTTTGGTGTAGAATCACACACATGGTATGTAGTTAACTCTGACCAACCAATGCTTTATTCCCCCTTACCCTCTTTAGCTGATGAGCTCCTCAGTTTTTTATTGGTGCAACTGAAGTGCTTTTGCAAGGCATATGATGAAATTTCTTCTAATTTCCATATGAACACCTACTTATTTCACTATTAATAGTCCCACTTCAGTACTCTTAACTCTTCTCAGTCAACTTCTGGATGTTCCCAAAGCATACATCTACAATGAAATATGATCTGCCTTGCTTGACACATTTAGGAGGTGTTTATATCTAGTACATTATCTAACTTTTTTGCAGTGAACTGCAACAAAGAAAGCACCTCTAGAGAGTAATTCTTCTCACCCATTCAATTGTCTTTGGAGAAGGGGCATATAGACAACATTTTCAAAACAGTGTTTATGAAATAATTTCCTGAAGTAGATTAGAAGCACAGTATCACCTCTGATGGCTTATTTTTTCTTCCCAAAATCTGCATTAAGACCAGCTTTATTGGTAATAGAAAATGTCAAGCATACTAATGCATTCTTCATTTGAATCTCTTTCAAAAATTAAAATATTCACATTGCCTTTAGGAATCCAGTCCAAGTTAGTGAAGACATGGAATGTCTTTATGGCAAGTGTTGATGTTAGTCAGTCTTAGATATCTGTCTTCTTGAGCCAAATAGCTGTTATTAACATGGATCTTTCACATTCTAACCAAGGTACAAACATTAAATCACTCTATAGGTATTAGTCTCACCTCTTTAATACTGACTTCTGAAATATCAGAACAGGCTTTTTATCTCTTCCTCTTCATAATTCCAGATTTGTATTCTTTAATCACTAGGAAATGTTGAAGCATCTGCTAGAAGTTAGAGCTACTTCTAATCTAGTTTCTAAACTCTGCAGTCTGTACACAATTGCTAATATTACAAGAAAGAATACTTAAGGAATGCAGCTAAAGAATAATTATGAAATAGACCTACCAGTTTACTTCCTCCAAATGTCACAAATCTTGTGGAATTAGATTGTAAACAGATAATGTGCTCCCCAGATAAATAGGATGTAAAAGAAAATGATCCTTGTGGTCCATACAGCTTTGACAACAGTACCTGTAATGTAGACATTATATATATGTTGGGTATGTACATTATACATATCAATAAAACAATCAAAAAAAGAATGTGAATTGGATGTAAAAAATAATCAATTAACCTCCTGAAATCATTAATTTTACCTGAATTTCAGAATAGATTTAGAGCATCATAAATAATTATAGCTCAAAACAAAAATTGAAATGCTATAGATTTCTACAATATGCAAAATCCAATAATCTCTAAACCATTTTAAGTTTGAAAACCAATCATAGAATCATAGAAACATAGAAACATAGAAACATAGAAACATAGAACAGTTTGGGTTGGAAAGGACCTCAAAGATCATCCATTCCCACCCCCACCCATGGGCAGGGACACCCTCCACTAGCCCAGGGTGCCCAAAGCCCCATCCAACCTGGCCTTGAACACTGCCAGGGACCCAGTGGCAGCCACAGCTGCTCTGGGCAGCCTGTGCCAGGGCCTCACTGCTCTCACAGGGAAGGATTTCTTCCTAATATCTAACCTAAATCTCCTATCCTTCAGCTCAAACCCATTCCCCCTTGTCCCTGTAACCAGTCCCTCCCCAGCTTTCCTGCAGCCCCTCCAGGCATTGGAAGGCTGCTCTGAGGTCTCCCTGGCACCTTCTTTTCTCCAGGCTGAACCACCCCAACTGTCTTAGCCTGTCTTCATATGAGACACGCTCCAGAACCTCCCATTATCTTTGTGACCATCTGGACTCGCTCCAACAGGTCCATGTCCTCCTTATGTTGGGGTACCTGGAGCTGAACATAGCACAGACCTTGTCTAGGCACAGAATAATATTGTCCATTGCTGAAAAAGCTCCTTGCAAACAGTCAGTGGCTCTACAGGATGGCAGTATGCAGCCTCATGGAAATCTTAACTTTTGCAGTTCAGTTTGTCACCAGCCTTCTTTTCTGCTGCTCAAGTACATTCTGTACCATTTTACTTCATTAGTGAATGATGTTTTTTTAAATCTAACCCCTTTTCTCAGTTGTCACTTACTATACTTAATGAAATAATTTCTGAAATCTGTTTAGTGCAAAAATTGTCCACACAAATAATTATCAAACAATGTCATTCCTATTTACTTTGATAACAATCACAAGTTCATTGTATCTTTCAACATCAAAATACCAAACTAGACTGTGCATTTATATTTTCCCCAAAAGTGTTTATTTTTTTTTAGAGTGCTGCCTGCCAGTGCCAAAAGTGACCTCATAAATCCCACAGCAATATTCATAAAGCATATTTACTTCAGCAGAAGGAGTTGTCACAGTCACAAACATTCCCAAACCAGGAGCAGATTCAAGAAACTCTTGTTTATGTATATCCCAACTCTGTACTTTGTAATTCCCTGAATAAAAACATAGATAAAAATCTGTTAAATAAAACATAGCTTCATATTAAAAATCTTTATTGCTTTTCCAGCAGAAAATATAAAGATAAATGTTTAACAGTAAAACAATATATGTATTTCATGTGCTTATGATTAAAATTGCCCAGGGGGCACTTTATAACAGTGTGAAATGCAATAAATTTTTACTACAATAGAAAATGCTCTAGAATGCAACAAAAATGGTTGATTAACAAGTAATACTTTCTGATTGCTCCTAATGCTCTGGCAACGTTAGCATATAGAAGGCATGCTGAGACCTCCAAAAGTCTAAGTGTGCTGCATTCAAATTGCATTTTTAGGATTGTCTTTCATATTGATCACATTATTTATAAAAAAGTTGAGTATATACTATTTTCACTATCCCCTTTCAATTGTATATTTACAGTCTGGTCAACAAATGTAATGTGCCTGTGATATCCTAGGTAAAATGGAACTTCAGTACATTTTGCATTGCCTCTATACAGACCCACATTAATCAAAAAAGTAACTCCCATTCACATGGGGAAACACATGTTACAGAAATCCTAGTGAAACTCAGTAAATCAGCCAGAATGTATAGAACCACACACTGAAGGAGCAATTCCACTGCTGTAGTTTTAGAAGATACTCTTTATCTAGTCATTTAAGCACTCCAGAAACCTGCATTTCTTTGTGTGAGGTCATTCTGAGTACTCCCTGCTGTGGGGAGTTATTTTTGGTATGCCCTCTTTCTCATCACCGTGGCTTTACCATAGTCATCAATCACAGCTTTTTCTGTTACATGGCAAGCTATGTTCATTATTGCATAGGTTAGATCATCACAGAGCACTAATAGGTACCTACCAATGACCAATGTGTCACTAGGAACATCTTCGATTATACATTTCTCTTCTCTTTCTCCACTGTGAAAATACAAAGCAAGTGAGAAAGGAATCCAGAAGTTCATAAAAAATCCTATTAATTGGCTTTTCATGGCTTTTATATATTCCAGTTGCCCTGCTTTTGAAGATAACTCTTTACAAATGTATGTAGTGCTGTGGTCATTCCTTCTTTGCTGCTTATCAGTCTATTTTTGAGGGCGAAAAAAACCTGTGAGAAAAGGCAGCTGGTGGTTACACATTTATAAATAACTACAGTAAGTTCTGCAGGGTGAGATAACATGAAAAAGATAACTTGTAAAATCTTTCTTCTTTCCCAGCATCTAGGTTAAACTGTTATTTTATACACATAACATGAAACTGGGAAGCACCTCTCAGGTACTTGAGATCAGTTCCCTAGATTACTGTCAGCAACCACATTGGCTATCTCTTATCAACTGCTCAATTTTCAACTTCAATGAAATTACTAACTTATATTTCACATTTATTCCAGGTGATTATTCCAGAACTTCATTCTTCTTTTATTAAGAAAACTTGTCATTGCCACCCTAAATCATTGTACTTATGTATACACCTGTACAAAACCCATAGGATCCACATAAATGGTCTGAAAGAATTATGAAGGAGAAAGTCAGAAGAACCTGAACAAAAGACTCTATGACACTAATGAATAAGATGTGGCAGGAAAAAAGTAAAATAAAAAGAAAACACTTTTGGAATAAGATTATTTTACATAAAAATATATTTCTCTTAGGTACTGCCTAAAAAATCATTTAATAAATAATAAACTAAATAATGATAGAGGGTTTTATTATTACTCTTTGTACTCATATAGACTAAACAATCTATATGTCTGATGATTAACTCAGTTGCCACTCAAGTGTTTCTTGACTTACATAAAGGTTGGCCTCAATGTGAGAAGATATGCTGTCATTTTCCAGCAAGGAGGACACACATACGGGATCATGTGGAGTAGGGCTGAACCACTTTTGCGCTCACTTTCTCCTTCAGAAGCTTCCTACACTCCAGTTATAGGACTATGTGATCTGACCACTAACCCTGTCCAACCCTGCCATGTTTCTGAGCAGTACCCTGCATCTGCAGGTGAAATTGCTAAGTCATGTCCTTGAACATGTCTTTGAGGAACCTCTGAGTTCACATCAGAGTTCTGTCATCTTGGCTTCAGATATCAGCTACCTTCACTGGTGGTACAAGGTGCCATGGACAGGGAAACCACCATCTCCTGTATGATGGAATTTACCAGCATTTATTTTGCTTGAAAACTTGATAGTTGGATTTTTTTATATAGCTGCCAAACATTCAGCTGCAAAAGCTACATCTTCAACACTACACACACACCAAAGAATCATAACTAGCCCTTTTCCCTTGCTGTTCAACATCTCCTCTGCATTCTTCTTGCAGTTTCCTCATAGGATGTCTCATTTGCATTTCCTGCTGTTTGTCAACATCTGTTTATGAGTACATAAAACAATGTTGGTCTTCCTATCCTTTTCTGAGAAGTCCCTCTGACAATTTGCTTTAGTAGGAGATCCATTCAGCTGGCACCGTTAACTGTAGAATTGGCTCCATCATAACACAAGAGCAAGCGTTTGCCTAGTATCAAGAAAGAAGGATGGAAAGCAACTCATCCTTAATTTCTGCAACCTAAATACCTAAAATTTCAAGATGCTAACACTTACTGGATTATTTCACATCTGCTGGTTTATTGCCCTTCACTGCACCTGGCACAATAAAAAGTGTTTTGTCTAACATTGACAGAGACTCACAACCACAGTAAGTTCAGTCCACTCTACAGCATGAAATATCTTCACAGAAGTGCTAGCACAAGTGTTACTTCATCTCTAGCAAAGCACAACATCCTTACAATGATAAAGATGTCAAGGAGCTTTGATTCCTTCAACATCACTTCTTTTTCTTTGACTCCATATGGTTAAGGATAAAGAGATACAAATTGCACCTCATGGTCATTGAATCCTTCGTGATAGGATGGTTCTGTTACTGCTCCAGTATTTATGTATCAGAAATAATTTTAGATTATGCAGAATCTCATAATATAATTGGACTCTTACCCCTTCACCACAGGGAGATCTTGTCTTGCATGCACCTGCATAAATTCTCATTGCATACTTTACATGCAAGGATAGTTTTGTCTCTGGACTGTGAGCTACTTAAGCAATCACCCTTTTAGCTTTTCATTGACTACTTGAGGGTTCCAAAATTCTGTGTTCCAGTGGTAGAACACAAAATGTACTAGGGGAAGTCACGTTATCCTTCACTCTGCCCAAAGCAGTTGGGACAGAATATTACTTCTATACTTTTGGCTATCAAATGCTAACATGCTAGGGCTGCTGGACAACAAAAATAAGTCAGCCTCCAGGTGATCAGGCTGTCACGTAGCACATGGAGAGCATTTTTGTTTCAGGCTTTCACAATACTTGTAAATCACCATGGTCACAATTTCTCCATGTTTCTCCAGTTAAACAGGATTTGGCTGACTTCTGAACTGATGGACCAAGTGTACCCAGAAATTAATTTACCTATTTCCTTCCCTAAATGCCATTTAGTTAGGACCAAAGGGTTTTGGCTCCCAGCACACTGGATGCAAGAGAAAAGGAAGGAAGGGCTTCTCTCTGTTTCTTCACTGAAATTTCTAACACAAAATAAAATATTTATCAATAACTGGAGTTTCCTGAAATGTGCTTGTCTTTTACATATTCACTTCCCTTTCTACTCCCCCTCTCTCTGTCATCCCTTCTCCTTCTGTGTTTTTGAAAACTTTTGGCTTCAGCACTCTAAGTAAACACTGTGACCCTCCACTATTAAATCAGAACGTCACTGAATCACAAACTCACACAACCAGAGGGGTTGGAAGGGGCTCTGGAGATCATCTTGTCCAATCCCTCTGCTAAAGCAGGATCACATAGAGCAGGTTGCAGAGGATTGCCTCCAGGCAGGTTTGCAATACCTCCAAAGAAGGAGACCCCACAACCTCTCTGGGTGGCCTGTTCCAGTGCTCTGTCACCCTTAAAGTTTTTTTCACGTTGCAATAGAACTTCCTGTGTTCCAGTTTGTGCCCATTGCCCCTTGTCCTGTTGCTGGGCACCACTGAGAAGAGTCTGTCCCCATCCATTTGTAAATGTTGATAATATCCCTTCTCAAGTCTTTCCTTCTCCAGGTTAAACAGCCCCCACTCTCTCAGCCTTTCCTCATACAAGAGATGCTCCAGTCTCCTCATCACCCTTGTAGCCCTCCAGTAGCCCTCCTGTGGACTCTCTCCAGTAGTTAGTTCCTTCTCTTTCTTGAACTGGAGAGCCAGAACTGGACACAGCACTTCAGAGATGGCCTTACGGGGGCAGTGTAGAAGGGAAGCATAGTCTCCTGCAACCTGCTGACCATGCTTTTCTTAATGCACCCCAGGATACCTTTGGCCTTCTTGGCCATGAAGACAAACTGCTGGCTCATGTAGAACTTGTTATTCACCAGGACTTCCAGGTCTTCTGCAGAGCTGCTTCCCAGCAGGTCAGCCCGTAACCTGTACACCCGATGCCTGGGGTTATTCCACCCCAGCTGCAGAACCCTATACTCCCCCTTGCTGAAATTCACTTGGCTGCTCTCCACCCATCTCTCCAGCCTGTCCAGATCGCACTGAATGGCAGCACAGCCTTCTGATATATCAGCCACTCCTCCCAGTTTGGTATTATCAGCAAACTTGCTGAGGGTACACTCTGTCCCTTCATCCAGGTTGTTGATGAACATGTTAATCAAGACTGGACCCCATACTGACCCCTGGGGAACACCTACAGGCTTCTAAATAGACTCTGTGCTGCTTTCTTGAAGGACTGAAATCCTGGATTTGGGTCATGTATGCAATTACAGATGCATGATGCTCTTCTGCTAGACGCAGTCCTTCAGTTGCTCTGGATGTGTGAAGAAGCAAAACTCATGTTTAGAGAACTTCCAGGAAGGTTCCTCCAAGGATAGCTTATGGTTTCTGGGGTTTGTTTCCCTGTGTCATCTGATTTTTGCCTAAGACCTTTAGTGAGATTACTCTATCACCACTTCATCAATCTCTATGAAACTAGTTCCTGTCCTCAGACAATATTTAAACCTATGCTTCAATATATGCTTAGTTTTCTAAAATGGTGGTAACCATGTAACTATATAGCAAGTACACCCATGATCCAGAGC
>VZTU01009252.1:6695-43287 GCA_013400835.1 Zapornia atra
TTATGGTGAGGAGCCCAGAACTGGACACAGCACTCAAGGTGTGGCCTCACCAATGCCAAGTACAGGGGCACAATCACTTCCCTAGACCTACTGGCCACACTATTTTTGATACAAGCCAGGATGCCATTGGCTTTCCTGGCAACCTGGGCACACTGCTGACTCATATTCAGCCTACAGTCAACCAACACCCCCAGGTCCTTCTCTGCCTGACAGCTCTCCAACCAGTCTCCCCCAAGCCTGTAACGCTGCCTGGGGTTGTTATGTCCCAGGTGCAGCACTCTACACTTGGCCTCGTTAAACCTCATCCCATTGGTCTCAGCCCATCGGCCCAGTCTGTTCAGATCCCTCTGAAGAGCTTCCCTAGCCTCAGGCAGATCAACACTTCCTCCCAGTTTAGTGTCATCTGCAAACTTACTGAGGGAGCATTCAATCCCTTCATCGAGGTCATTGATAAAGATGTTGAACAAAACAGGACCCAAAAGCTCTCTTTTCCCAAAGAGCTTCCCCAAAACCTTTCTTTTGTTATTGAAATGTAAACTTCCATAATTCTTTAGAGTTTACTTTGAGAAAGATTGGGAAAAAAGTAGTAAAAAATTAATTACAGATAGTACGAGACATGTGAAATTATGTTCCTTCAGTAGAGGAAAATATTCTTTTAAGTGAAAAGGCACAGTAGTGGACATTACCTGAAAAACTCATTTTAAGTCAGTCATAATCTCAGTCATGTGAGATGTGTGCACAGAAAGAACCAACAGACTGAACCTTTTCTCCTTCATTCATTAATCATTTCAAGATATGCATATTTCCTTTTGCACATAAGCATAGTGTGAACGTGTGATGAAGGTTTAGAATCTAATGTAAACAGATATATTAAGAACTCATCAAATAAATTGAAGCTACATCATCACCAGAAGGTAACATTCTGTGCATTGCAGCTACACTTCTCAGGCAAAGATACGGAATATAGCTGAAGAAATTTTAAGTATCCCCTCATAAGGCAGGGATGTTAGGCAAACTTATTAAAGTTTAACACAAATAAACAAAGTATTGGGCAGAGTTTGAAAAAATATAAAGCAAATTTCAACTACAGTTTGTGGGCTACTAAAGGGGAAAGCGTTAACATGAAAAATTAGAAAACAGAATTGTGTTTTCACTGGATGTTTTGCTTTAGTGATTTCTAAGCTGGCACTGAAACGTGTTTAAGTGACACAGACAATACTAGTAATAAATACATAAATAAATACAAGGAGTAAAAAAAGCCCATGTAAGTGTCAAAGAGAAGTAGAAGGTTCAAAATGCCTTTCTATGACCTTTACTGAGAAGTCCACTGAGAAATAAAATGGGAAAAAGGCTTTGCCTTAAGCTATTAATAAAGCTGAATTTCTGAGCACCTTTGCACACTCTTTCAGTCCAACCAGCTTCAAGACACCAGAATTTACCTCATTTGCCAATTCAGAGGTTTATTTCAAAGCAAATTAATGAGACTTTCGGCAAATAATATCATAACTACTAAATGAAAATACACGGTTCACAAGTTCCCTTGTCAGATGGCTTCTTTGTCCCTGAGTGACTAAGGATCAGGGGATTTCTTCTTCACAGACTCTTCCTGATATAATTGAAATGCATCCAAATATCTGAGCTTCTGCTTTCTTACTTATGTTTCTTAGTTCACATAGTTAGTGAGATGCATACACACATTTGTGTATGAACCTATGTCCTTTACCTATCCAAGTATTGGCCAGTTACTGATTTTTCTAAATATATGATTAGACAAAAATCATAGTGATCTAATCAATAGAATAATAAAAAGTGTCACTCTGGCTTTCATTCACATACTAATAAAAACAACCTTTTAATGTTTTCTCATTTTACATCTGTGCAATTGTACTGAACACTTTCCTGTCACTAGACACACAAGGCCTAAAAGACAAAAACTTCTATCAGAAAGATAAAGATTTAGGGATTCACCTTAAAAAAAGACTTATTTTTAATTTTCATTATTAAGACACATAGCCTATACTGTTGACTTCATGTACAAACATTCAACTGCAAAACTGAGATGAGGATATCTAGAAAAGATCACACTACAGCTATATTCCAATAGTTTTATTGGGCATCTATTGGTGGTATCATCAACCCAGTTTCTGGGCTCTCTCAACGAAGTGCATGGGAAATTATTTTAATAGCATATAATAATTTAACAGTCCAAAGAGCTAAAAAAATGGGCATTGTTTCTACAGGTCTTATCTTTATGAATGTGTTTATTCACCCACGAATATGGTTATGCATCTGCGGTACTGCATGGAAAACAGTTTGAGGTAAGTTAACTGAAAACCAATAGACCAAGCAGGCAACTGATTTCCATATAAGCTCAAACTACACAGCAGTTGCATTGTTTTCCTCAACACAAAACACGAAGAACAATTCAGAAGTGTATGTGTGAAAGTCCCACTTGAAATAAAAACTAGTAAAAACTTCAAGAAAGCTGTAAAGTCTTCTTTGAAGTAGTTATGAATGAATGGATATCACTTCTCAAACTGATAAACTGAAAAGCTTGCCTATTGGTGAATTAAGCAATGTTTTTTGCCAAGGTAGTTATCCTTGACATACACCATATTACACAGCATGATAAAATAAGCTTTACCTATCTCTGCCTTATGACCCTTATCTCTTTAGTATTCTGACAAAGGTACTTTGTTAGTGCACATGATGAATGCGTATGTGTTATGGAGTACATGCCTGACCCTAAAAGGATATGGGGGTTTTGAACTCTCAGATGGACAATGTTAGCCACATAATCACGGTTTCAACACTGCAGACCTCACTGCTTTCCCCCCATCTTAATCAAGAAGGTAATCAGATAAGGAGATCGCTATCTGGATTACTGTGAGTTTCAGAATAATATTCCATTTGGCCCAGAAATATACCCTAAGGGGTATGAATTGCATAGTCTCTCTTCTGCAAACCCACACTATGAGTAGGAGTATTTCTAGTCTGAAGCTTTGGGACTTGGTTCCTAGTCTGATGGCTAAAAAGTGGTTGTCAAAGTATTTCTTTCATTTCTTACATGACAGATACCAAGTCTTTGTTCTCCCCTGCTTTTTCATAGTATTGCAACTTGCTTCTTCACTCTTTGTTCTTCCTGAACAAAGTTTTGCAGTTTCCACCTGGTTTCAATCCAAGTACACGTGTCAACTACATCTGTCAGTGCTGTGGTGTACACATACACTCACACCAACAACAGCATGTTTTTTCCTCTGTTCAGATGGTGAAGAAATCTGTGAAAACCCAACTGACACACAAGTGCATATAGACAGGATTATTTTTTAGTTTTTTTTTCTTTCTGTGTCCAGAACATTGTCCTATTCTATGTTTTTGAAATTATAGAGATAGCAGTCAAATATTATATGACTACTTCCACGAGGTCACACTGTCTTAATACCACAGTAAACATACAGTATACAAGTACCAATGAAAATCTTCCAAGCAGTATAATTAATCATAAATACAAACATTTCCTTCACTGATATAGATGAGCACTTTTATAGGAATTATGTTGTAAAAACTAGGTATATTCCTTAACCTGTATTTTAGTTTCTGCTCCAAAAGAATATTTCTTTTCATTGAAAAATAAAAAAAGACTATTGATTAGGCTTTTACTCTTTCTATTTTCTGTACTTGACAAATTAATCTTACTACTAACTTGCAAAACTGACAGGAAGGTTGGGTTCCAAGAAAGGAATACAGTAAGAATTTAATTCCTTACTGCTTACAGCATTCATTAATCAGTGATAATCTACTTTAATGTAAATACAGTGATCCTTCTCTAAGGGCCCTCTCTTGTGAGCAATTTCACCCTCCAGCAGATATTACAAGATACATTAAGAACTGGCATTTCAACAGATGAGAATGGTTTGACTTTGAGAGAAATACCCAATTAATAACTAAATATGAAATTATTTATTTAATTTTTATATTGCACTGCCTAATTTTAACGCAATATCCAAGGAAAATGTACCTGGATTCTCTTATAAATGTCACTGAAGAAAACATTGCAGTACCATTCATTGGTAATTAAAGGGATCAGATTTCTCAGGTAGTATTTTTACACAGGCCATTTTAGAAAATTTATTTTCTAGTGCCATGTGATACGGGAAATTCATGTGAAAATATATTTTTAATGAAAAATTATGTTGAAAAAGATGTAATTCTAATATTTTAATTGCATTAAAGTAAGTTTCTTAGCTCAGGTCTAAGCATAGATTAACGAACTATTTCTCTAAAGGCCTAGCTACAGGGAGAAACTACATCCACATTGGGACTGAGCTATTCTTGACATGGTAGTGAGCCATTTTTACACTAACAGGCAGTTAGGCAGGACTAGCTCAGTGTTCGTCCCACTTTTATATAACTCTTATCTTCTAAAAATTACGTTTTAAGAGAAACTGACAAAAATTAGATGCAAGCATCTCTGAGTAATTGGGAATAGTATTGATCAAAATGCTGCTTAATTATTTTTTTCACCTATGTAAATACAAGAAGATCAAGATCCTGAAGGAACAAGATCTAAAAGAAGAAATAAAATCTTTTAATAATGAGGGAAAGTCAAACCACACTGATCTTTAATGCATACAGACATGGCAATAAGATAACAAGAAACTCTGAGTGATTAGATCAAGATACTGTATTTCAAGGCTACTTGGTCTATTCACTTGTCTGACATAAAGCCAGTCCAATCCTCTACAATTCAGCGGAAATTCTTGTACTTTATGTGTCTCAGTTTTCACTTCCATGGAAAGTGCTGCCTGCTATAACATGGGTGTGAGATTCTATGGGTGAGAAATGGCAAGAAAGAAAACTCTCTGGTGACAAATTCTCTGCAAGTAAATCGAGTGGACTTGAGTCAAAAATGCAGAAAAAAAATGTTTCACTTTTTTTCAGACTCCGCCTTGGTTGGAAAATCCTCAGTTCCAATTCCTGGGAGATCTTGCAGAGTTCTGTCTTTTCTGTACTTTCCATATTGTCGGTCTTAATTTAAAAGTACAATCAGCATCTAAGAAAACATTAAAATAGTAATAGAAATCCCTAACTAGAATACCATTATGTTTTACGTGCAGATTTCTTAACATTTTTTGCAGCACATCATTAATTACAAGCCCATTTTGCATACTGAATGGGAGACACTGTTAATCAGGTAGTTATTATCATTTGACCACACAAACTGGAAAACAAGAAACTGAGAAATGTCATTGTTAACATAAATTATGTTATTTGTACTAAACTTCACTCAGTAGGAAAGAAAACTAGATTTTGGCAGTTGGAAGACTACAAGTAGGAGGGAAGGTGAAATGAGGTTCTGTCTGTGACAGATGTCACAAAGACCCAGATTACACAGAATAAATTATTTCTGCAGTGCACGTAAGATTTTCAGAGTGACTCAAAGAATAAGAAAGCAGAAAGAAGGAAAAACACCAAAAAGAACATCCTGAGCTAACAACATCAAAAATGGCATAAAATGAAGGAATATCACAAGGACCACCGCAACAAAATATATGGGAAGGACTCTGTCTCCCATGGATGTACATAAAGTCTGTTTAAATCTCACCTAATCACAGTTCTGACTTTTTGTTAAAGTCATAGATTTAATTTGTATTACAGCCTCTTTCTCTGTGACATGACATCTCATTCATCTCATGTATTTCCTTTGTACTGCTTTGGTAATCCAAAAAGCTATTTGCCCCCAGCATAGGGATTCCCTTGCCTTCCTCCTTGAAGAACAACTGGTGAGTCATTCGAAAGTGCTCCCTCTGCCAGCTAGCCCAGCTAGCAAGGACTGACTCACTGGTGAGTGATGGCTGTCCTCACTTGGTGATTCACTTGGCACTTCACTTGGCAAAAAACCTGAGTGGATTCTGCTATACTGCATAAAAAACCTGCTGCCAACTGAAATAACTCCACATGCTGACAGAAGGTTGCCAATGTAAACTCTGAACCGAATGAAGACTATGAAAGTGCCACACAAAAATAAATGGCAGAAACAAAAATCTTTCAGACAATTTCAACACCAAAAGAGAATACTACAGACTGAAAAGAAGAACAACAATTTAGTCAACCAGTATTTTCAGCAAACTTCTGAAACTTAAAGGCTGAAAGTTGTAAGAGACTGCATTTCTTTGTCGCTTGCTTTGTTATCTGTATAAGGAGGATCTTCTGACACACTCAGTTTTGCACAAGAACTTTAAAAAGCGTAATTAATTCAGGCTTCTTTTAGTGTGGTGATAATTTTCTACATATTTTTACTTATTTGATTTGATTATTATTTTACTATTTTTGTTGCTACTAATTCAAGTGAAAGAAGAAAAACTAATTACTGTGACTGCGTGGAAAAAAGTTGAGAAGGTAAACAGTCCTACTTTCTCCTTCCCCAAAAAGAAAAGAAAAAAAAATAAAAAAGATAAGATTACTTCTTGAGAAAATGCATTGTAAGTAGTAATGGAAATATTACTGCAAATCAGGCTAATGGGAAACAAGAATAATCGCACTAAAAGATTTTAAGAATTCAGTAAAAGGCTTTTACACAGATACACATAGTAGGCACCCATTAAAAAACACTATTAAGGAAGCATCCAAAAGCCTAACAATGAAGGAAACAGATGAAATTCTAATTTGAATGGGAGGGTGTCACACACATAGAAGGTGAGTAAGCAAAAATCCCTTATCAGGGATCATCTCTGCTTACTGTATAACAGCATCATCTCTGCTTACTGTATAACAAAAAATAGGAAATACTGGCTGCATTGTCAATATATCCATTGAAAATCAATGGGCAAATAAATAGTTCTAATAATTTAGTGTTTTCAGACACAATATTGGAAAGTCTCAAAGGAACTAGGTATGATACTAGTAGTAATTAGTCAGAAAGTATAAAGGACCAACAATTTGTTTCATTTTTCAGAAAAAGTAACTTACATATCTCTCTCTGTTAGATTCTTGAATGTACTATATATACTTCCACATATTTCTGTAATACTATGACGTAACATAGTCTGATCATTCTTTGTATTGGCCTCCCGAATAGTTTGAACACCTCTGATAACTCTATGTTACTGTTTTCAGGGTCTACTGCATTTTTGGGTTCTACATCATATTTATAAACCCTGAAATTTCTGTGGCTTCTTTTTGGCATATGCTTCATTGTCTTCCAAGAGGTCTGTTAGATACAGGCTTTTCTGTTATTCCTCAACTTCACAGCATTTTTTTTTTTCCTTTCTTCTTCTATCAGGCTGCCCAGGGAAGTGGTGAAGTCACGATCCCTGGTGGTATTCAAAAACCATGAAGACGTGGCACTTCGGGACATGGTTTAGTGGGCACGGTGGTGTGTGGTTTACACTTCAACTTGATGATCTTCGAGATCTTTTCCAACCTTAATGATTCTATAATTCATTTAAATATTCTGAGCAGTTTTCTTTTTCATTGTTATATTTTCTAAGGTGTTTCCAGGCATTTCTGTTAGCTGTACAGTTCCATGTAATTCTTTTATTTATCTCCGCTGTAATCATGGCATTTGGTATATTCTTTATATTCCTTTATTGACTTTCAATGTTATTTGCCTTAATAAGAAATGTATTGTCCAATGAAAGAAAGTTTCAGTTGTCTCTGTTTCTGTCACTGGGCACCAATGAAAAGAGCCCAGCTCCATCTTCTCAGCATCCTTCCTTCACGTATTTATACACGTAATGAAATCCCCCTGAGCCTTCTCTTCTTGAGGCTAAATAGTCCCAGAGGAAGAAATGTAAGAGATAAATAAGTAGTATGGGCAGAAGAAAGGAATATGAAATTATCATAATGTAATAATGCAATAGCACAGCATGAAATTAAGAAATATTAAAAGCATGCAAGTAATTGCCCCAGTATGTTATGTTATGGATGTGAGAAGTATAAACAGCTTTAAAAGCCTAGACAGGAGATAAATCCATGGTTTTCAAGTCTAAACTTAATCATGCAGAGTAACTGTACCAGCCAGAGATTACACAGGTGTTAAAAACACCTATGGAAAAAATTATGTGGATGTAAATAAGGGAAGTTTGATGTTTCTCATAAACATTTGATGACAAAAAGTCTTAGTATCTGCTTGGCTTACATGATTGGATTGATGTAACTTAACATATATTAAGCAGACGTCAGGAAAGTGAAGGTAGCAAGCTGAAAACTAGTGAGAAGAGAGCTGGATAAATGGTAAGTGTTAGAAATATAATGTAGGGTAGGGATTTAGGTTCACTGCAAGAAGGGTACTGTCTAAGAATAACAGTATGATTCTTGCCATCTTGAGAGGGAAAGAGCCATCAAACACAAGAGAATGTTGTTTCCTTGCAGCAACTGTTCACATGACTCTGATCCTGGCTGCTGTGTCTTAGTAATGTGCTTCTTCAGTTACATCAGTCCTTTTCCTGAATAATCTGTTGAAACTAAAAAAACTGACAACCCAATTCAAAGTTGCAAACGACTATGGTGCAGATACTATTTCCAATATACTACTATTTCCAGCTCTGAAATCTTGCATTGCTGTTGGCTGGAAGCAGAAGAAGACATCACAAAGAAAACCATTCCATACTTAATAAAGTATTCATTAAGTGACTGTACCTTTGGCCACTATCTGAGATAAAGGGTATAAAGGACTAAGGTGGAACAAACGTGAGCTTAGATGCATGATAGAGATCTTCTAGTCTAATATACACGTCAAGATGTTCTTATTCAATTCTTTTGTACTAATACTCAGCTTTTCCCCAATACTTACCATAAGAAACACTCTCATGCCGAAAACCATATTACAGAGCAGCTACATAATAATAACCTTGCCTAGAATGATACATTCACTGCTCATCACTTATGGCAGTGCTAAGTGGCCTTCTTTAGGAAAAACATTGTTACTGTGAGGGTGGTGAGAAACAAGAGCAGGCTGCCCAAAGAAGCTGTGGCTGCCCCCTCCCTGGCAGTGTTCAAGGCCAGGTTGGATGGGCCTTTGGGCCTCCTGGTCTAGTGTGGAGTGCTCCTGACCATGGCAGGGGGGTTGGAACTAGATGGGCATCAAGGACCATCTTCAAACCCAAACCATTCCATGATTCCATAATTCTATGAAGCAGCTTGATCAGTAAGTAGAAAGAGCACAGTGTACAGTTTTTTCTAAAGGACATCAAATCGACCTAACAGTCTCCAGAGATGTGAATGAGTAGAATCTCTGTAAAAGTATCAGATGCAGATATCCTGCCCAAAGAAATAGAGGTTCAGTATTAAGATATTGTGTCTGACAATCAGTTGAACAATTCAAGGAATTAACTTGTACCAAAGTACAAAGGTAAGGCTTTGCTAAGATCCAGTTGGGTTGATGTGAACAGTTTGGCTTTTAACACTTAAACACCAGGCTAGAAGAGATGTTTGTGGCCTTTAATATAAGCAAGTTTCCAGGAAACTTTCAGTACATGAACATTTTGACATCCCAATCCAAAAGTAAACTTGAAATCACCAATTATCAATTGAAATGGACGACCTATCTAATGCTAGAATGTAAGGAATACAGAAAAAGACTTCACAGTTTTCAGAAGCTCAAACAGAAATATGATACAAATTTCTAAAAAGACATCCTAGTATGTCAATAAAGCTCTATCAGAAACAAGTCCTGCTGTTCTACCCACTTATGCCAGGACTGAAATTGGTCCATAGTGATTAATTTGAACTAAGTAGAGTATGTACAGTATATGGTTCAGTTATTGACCCATAGCACTCTCAGGTTCCTCTGAGAACACTGTGCCTAGTGGTTCCAGTGCTGATGCGTGAAATGTTCTAACAAACCAGAAATCAATGCAGAGTGCACAGTAAACAGACACAGTCAATGAGCTATTCATTACCTTTTGTAAACCTTCAGTATAATTGGCATGTGGTCAATTTATAAACTGTAATCAACTGTGGCTTTATTTAAATTCTTATATAAAACAACACAAAAAAGCTTCATGTTTTACGTAGTCATAAGAACACAGAACCGGATAGGTAAGTAATTAGATACCTGAATGCACCTGCCATCAAAAAAAATATTACATTTGTCAGTTTGATCTCTGATAGAAGCTGTTTAGGAAACACCTCAGCACTCTAGCCAGCAAAGGTAGTTTTTTATGGGATACTTTTATTAAGTACTTTTTCTGATGGGTCCTTAAAATACCCAAATCCAAGATGTTTTTATAAATAAATTGTGGCCTTCAGGATAGCAATTTTTGCTATCAAAAGAGGGCACAGAAGAGGTATGTATTTCATAATGAAGGTTTGTTCTTATTTCCTTGCTGATAGAAACCTTTTTTATCATAAAACTAATTAAAGTTCATAAAGGACAAAATTAGCCTTTTCATTTTAAATTGAAAGCAAAAACCAAATCCCATAATCACATATATGTCATGCAAAATGTTTGGATAGCTTCTAAAAATAAACACTCTCCAAAAGATGACTGCCTTCAATAGAGAGCAGCAATGCAGGATTTATTTCAAATCCTGAATATAAAAAACAAGGAGCCAAGTAGGGAGCTTGACATGGAAAGTTTAAAGGAAACTGATTTGCTTTACCATTCAACTATTACTTCTTTCCCACAAGCAGATGGATTATGGGCATCAACACAACTTGTCCCTCCTTTTTGTTCAGTTTGGTTTAGTTCAATGTCCCAGTCTTCCAGAATGTCTAGGTAAATTTTCAATTATGGGTTCCTGTACAGCCTGATTTTTGTCCCTTCAATGAACTGTTTGAGTTCTGCATTTTCAGCAGATGCGGAAGATTTAAGTAATTTACATCACACAGTTCATCTAAGGGAATGTTTATGCTGTTTTTGTAGTGCATTCTGACCATACTCTGAGCCAAAATAAAGCACATGGTGTTATCACATTGCAAAGCCAAAGATATCATACTTCATTTCAATGCTGGGTTAATTGCAGCCGTGTGGTTTCATGGCTCAGCGCACAAACAGAATGAACTTCTCTCTGCTTGAAGCATTAGACAAGTGAACTTGATAATGTCTATGTGGGCATATCCCAGAGTGGCAGCTTCTCTCAGTGTAAGTTCAAAAGAAAGAGTGAAACAGAGGAAACTAAATGATGTGAAAGGTAAGCTAAAGAAGGTTCAGCAACTTCCATACACTCAAGAACAGATCTGAATTAAAGATAAAATAAATAAATATAACTGCCTCTGTCCAGGTTAAGTAGTTGAGTATTTCTGTTCCTGCTGTCAACCCCTCTTTGAAAAAAAGATGCTCTTAAAGCTGTATGATGTGAGAATCTAAAAGGTTGAGTTCAATGCATGTCAGACTTTGTTCGTACACTACGTTGATGGCAAATTATAGAGCAGCAAGGGTAAAATAACTTCTGATGTAAGATGAGAGTTACCCAAGCAATAGGGTATTGACAACCCCAAAGTGTTGTTCAGAAAACCCAACTGCCTAGGCAGTTTTTCTTAAATTTTTCAAACTACTTGCATATCTACAGGGAATGAATAATCAATACTTAATTTAAAAAATAAAAATAAAAATTTAATTACTTCAGCCACCTACTGCTCATGTCAGTTCAGAATGAATGTATGTGTCAGTGTTACACTGATGAAGACTGTCAACTATGTCATAAAGTGAAAGATCTAATTTGATTACTGATAGATTTGAATTTATTATTTTTTTAACTTCCTCTGCTATATTTAGCTAATAAAAGGAATAATTTACCACTAATATTCATCTTCTCTATGCTAACTTATTTTCCTATCAGTCCTGGCAATTGTTAGCAGCTTCCTTAATTTTTTAGAAAAAAAGGAATTGGCTGTAGTTCCAGGTTATATAGACTTCAAATTAACATGTTTCTCATAAATACATAACACACTTTCTATTACAGCTTTAATAGTGCTTGGAGCAATTTTTACTTTAGCAGTTCTTACTAGGAAATAAAAAGAGCACTAAAGGGTGGAATGTGTTCACTCAGAAAGAGTTAGAATTCAACTACAACATGAGTCAAGGAAATACTGCTTAATTCTTTTCCCTTGTGAATCCACTCATCTGTTATTTTCTGCAAAGAAACTGAAAGGCCTGAAATATAGTTTCATTCTTTGCTAGTGTGTTCAGGAAAAATCAGAAGAGGCACACATTTCTATATGTTTCCTTTTTGAGTGACTCGGGGAAAAACATTGCAGAGATCCTATACAAAATTTCCCTTTCAAGGAATAGAAAAATGAATAGAAGATGGAATTATCTGCAAGCTGAGCCTAACAAACTATTACTATACTTTTCTGTTTAAATAATTTGGTTTTGCACATGTTGTATACTATTACTAATCTATTATAATGGCAGACGTAATTATAAAAAATGTGAAGCAAGAAGGCCAGACAAGCAGATTGAGAAAATGCCACGATGTCCAGTTTTCAGCTGGGATAGAGTTAATTTTCACAAGAAGCTGGGAGGTGACACAGCCAGGACCCAGACCCACCAAAGGGATATTCCATACAATATGATGACATGCTCAATATATAAGTGGGGGAAGCTGGCCAGGGAGGAAGGATTTGCTGCTCAGGGATAGGCTGGCACCAGCTTCCAGCCAGTGACTAAATTGCACTGTCTATTGCCCATGCAGTATATTCCTTTATAAGTATAGTTGTTTTCCTCTTCTTTTGCTGTCCCAGCAAACTGTCCTTATCCCAACACACAAATTTTATCTTTTCCCTTCGGATTCTTCTCCCTATCCCACTGGGTGAGGAAGGGGAGAGTCCAGGAGTAGCCAAATAGTGTTCAGCTGGCAGCTGGGGCTAAACCACAGCACAAAAAAATACATACTTATTAACAAAAATTCCCAAATTCTCTTTGAAGATGAGTTTCAGGGAGAGCAGATTCTCACATTCTGTGACAATGTGATTTCCAAGTAGTTTATTGCAGTGGGCTTGAATTCCAGTTCAGTTTTGTAGATAAGCTGCCCTTGAGTGCTGCTCAGCACAAATGTAATATTCTCTGAAACATTCTGGTTAAGTGACTGCTCTATTGTGACATTAAATTGCTATTAACGGCTCAGACTTTCATACCCCTTTCTGTCTTTTATACGTTTTATTTTCTTTCCCTAACCACCTGTTGCTGCAGTAAAAATTCAACTTTGATGTACCTTTCACCCTAGATCTGCCATTAAACATCAACCAAATATTCCCCAATAGCAGATGCTGAAGTAAAACCAGGAATGTATCCAAGAGGAGCACAGGAATTGGCGGTTAAGGTGGAGAACATAAGAGCTGCTGATGACTTTGACACTGCTCAAACTCTCTGAAGTTATAATTACATATTTGAAGGCATTCAAGTATTTTTTGATGAAGGAAAGTGCAGCTTCTGTAAAAACAATTTGAAAATACCTATATTTTGCTGACTATTGCTGGGTCAACAATAGTAAAGCAGTCTATTATCACTCTGTAATTAAGTGAAGGAAAATAGACAAGACAAAATACAGTGAAAAACATCCTATAAAGAATGAGAGGTGCCACAGTACCACACAGAAACAAAAAAGCTAGAAAAGGGACCGCACTAATGTAGTAGACATATGCTCAAGGAATGGTTGATATATGGATTTATATTGACATAATTCTACTTGCATATCCTCAGAAGAACAAGGTAGCTATTGATTATTATTCTGACTATCCAGACACAGCAATTTGGGAGAATACTATGTAGCTGTTGCATAAAAATCTGTCTTTCTTTGGATATGTTAAAGATAGGGCTACACCACAACCTTTTCTGTTTTTACTTTTCTTCTTTTTCGAGAAAGCCTAATTTTATTCTGTGTTTCAGTCATAATAGTTTTGTGGAAATGGTATCAAAATTATTTAATCAATCCTGGAAAATATAAATGGTCAAATTTAGATACGTATTTGACAATATCAACTCATGGGACAAGATATCTAAAAATAGAAGCATTGCTTGTTGAAGTAGAATGGTTAGAATAAGACCATCTACTGTGTCTCCATTAATGCTAATCACATCACAGTCAGAAACTTCCTAGACACAATGGGGAAAAAATAAAAATTAAAAATGGTAGTTTAGAAAATGACACATGGACAAACCTCCTGCCAGAGGGAAAAAAAAAAGTGTACATTTACAGTTTAAGACCTTGGACACAAAAGATAACAGGACTTTATGAAGTTCTACCTCACTCTTATGAAGTGATCACAAGATAATCATACACAACAATATAAGTTCTCTGTTCAGTTCTTCACAAAATGTAGACTTTAAGCCAGTAAGTATGGTGTTGCCATCGCTTGTAGAAGGCCACAGGCTTTATATTCAAAAAAAAGAATGGAAGCTTCAAGAATTTTACACTCATCACAGTCCACCTAGAGATTTGTTTTAGCTTGTTTATGTGTAACAGCAATTATCTACAACCAAGTACAATTGTGTTGTAATTGTAACATATCTATATTCCAACAAATAGAGAGCAAAAAGAATCGGTTAGTCTGTATTGAACGAATTATCTATGATGCTAGGAAACACAAGGCAGTACACAAGAGCATGGGCAGAGGATGACAGCTCAGATCCCCCCAAGGCTATGAGCAACTCTTCACAGGAGTACAACCTTGGGAGCTGGCAAAGCCAGTGTTAAGGACAACAAAGATAACAAAAAAACATGTATCTGGATTAGATAAAACATACTACATATATACCACACTCTGGATATAACCTAGAAGAACAAACCAATAAAGAACAAACAAGTTAGCAGACTGCTTTAGCAAACGTGTTAAAATTCTCCCAAGCATACCCAAGAATGAATGAACATGAGGAAAACACAAACTTTAACATCCTCAGAAACAATTGCAGTTAAAGGTATAGCATGCTAATGACTTCCTATAATTATCTCTCTTCCCTCTCCCCACCTCCCCAAGCCACCAACCTCAACATGTAGAAGAACAGTGGAAGACTGAGCACAACACAGGGAAAGGTGTAGATACTGGAAAATTGTTAGTTTTAATTGGCATTAACAGGAATAAGCTGTAAAAACTGAGTAATTTGAACTTTAAGTGGTAGCATCATTGTAACTGGACTAATAATTCTCTGATTAGATTGCTAAGACTGTAATTGGACTAAAAACTCTTGGTTTTACATGTAAGGTGTGCTTCTTTGACCCATGTAAACTGTGCAAATTGTATTGCAACCACTGCTAGGATCTAATTGGGATGCAAAAAAATGGTAACTGTTCCAGGGAAAAACTGTTCAATTTACATATCTCAAATGAGGATCAAATCAGCTTTCTGATTTATTAATGAAAAACAATTAACTAGCAATCAGTGAATTTTATATTCCTGATTAACAATACAACAGATAAACTACAATACTAGACACTTACAAAAATGTTGATAAACACCTCTTAATTTCTAAACACCCTTCTCTAAACAATCCCACAGAGTTCTGTGGGCACCACACCCAGTGAGTTACAGGAATGCAGACACAGGCTGAGTTAGAAGCACAACCCTCTTCTGAGGGCAGGTTACCCTATACACACAAGCCTTGTGTGGAAGAAAAGTGCTCTAGCTTTGTGTGAAGCTATGCCTCTCCCTATAGATTGCTAATCTAAATGCTCGTGTGAAAGCGAACCGTGTGTGTCACATGCACACACACTCAAGGTGTATGTCCCTACTTGTTGCATCCACCACTGCATTGATGGGAGACTTCCAGCAGTGTCAAAAGAGGTTCAACTGCCACTGTTTCTACTGCAAGGTATCTCCCCACAAGCTACAGGTTTCCTTTTTACATATTTCTTTTAAAGCCAACTCCTTTATTTCAGAAAATATCTTCATGGTTCCCTGGTTCCCATTGAAGTAATTTGAGACTTTCACTTTTTAACATCATCAGTTTCAGACAAACAGCCCCTCGGACAGTTTTGGGTGTCCCCTTCAGACATACCCTTCAACACTCACATTCTTGTCTTAACATCTGTTGTTGCCAAGGGTGGGCTGTGCTGGCAACCCTACAGTAACAGATTGGTGGTTTGTGTAGGCAGCTGAAGATTATTAAGATTAACCAAAAAGAAGATGAAAAGATAAAAGTACATATAGAACATGTCTTAGGAAGAGTAGAGAATTAGACAGTAAGAGAGGAACTTGAGAGATGTACAAGGACCAAGCAGAGGACTGCTCAGACTAAAACCAAGATATCTCAGAGACTGACATTACAAAGGAGACCTGTGTAGAGACTGACTGACTGTGGAGTGATGCGTTTCATTGTAAATTATTGTGGGAGTATGAATGACTCTAAATTACTTGACATCCTGTGAAGTTTAGTTAAAATATAATACCTTTAGGTAGATTCTGAATATAAGCAGTTGTTTTGAGTAGGAAATAGTGTTAGCAACATGAGAAACTCCTTTTGTTCAAAATGTATTTAACCTATTGTCATGTGTAAAAGCTTCATCATAACTATATGGCCAACTTTTCATTAATCATTATCTGAGACTCCTGTAACTGTACTAATTTTATTTCATAGAATGACCAGAGATTATGAAAGTAAAAGTGGCCAGTATTAGAACTACCACAGAAAAGACTCAGATATAGGGAGTGTGCTAAACAAAGAAAACTGAATCATAAAGTGATGCTAAGGTATTCAGATATATGTTGTGTTTATATTCTTGTTAATGAAGTTGGCTGACAATTGTCTTCTTAACAAAGCTAAAAATATTCAGTTAAGTTACTCATTGCTACCAGTTTGGAACCAAAGAATCTTCAGTACAGCTGGAAAAATAACTAATTAATTCACTAGATGTTCCTATTGGGATTTGAGATATGCATTCCATACAGGTCTTTTGAGATCCTACAGCATGTGTTCAAAAAGATGGATATGTATATAAGATTGTTTTCTGAAGTATAAAAAAAGAATCATTATGTTGGTCCAAATTTTAGAGATTTTGTCTGAGGTACATACATTGTTTTCACATAAAAATACTTGGTGACATATGTCAATATTAAAGTTCTGCGGAAAGTTTCAGAAAAGTGAAATAATGCAAGCTATAACTTCATGATGAAGACATGTTAACAAATTTTCAAAAGTAAATTAGTACTACAAAATTATGCCCTTTGATGGCAAAATGCCATTTCTGTGGAAAAGGAACATAACTTCTGTTGCAAGATCACAATGTATCCATAAGCATGAGCCTAGAAGATGTCTTGAAGGTGTGAGTTCGTAGCAAACAGAAGAAACCATTACATACATCACTCAAGAGCAAAGCCGTGGTTTGACAGAATTCATAGCTCCCAGCTAGGGTAGCACTACATTCATCCACCATACACAGCACACAAACAATGGGTGTAACTGCGCTTAGTATATAGGATTCAGAAAACAAAGTGGTTAAATCATGCATGTGAACAAGACTCTGTAATTGAAACCACGCTTCTTCAGAAATGTGTGTTGTCTTCAGTTTCCTGACTTAAATGATTCAGTAAGTTTCCTTCATTTTCTTTGAAAGAAAATTAAATAACACATTCATTTGATTTGATTTATTTTCTTTTACCTATTATCCAACAGTTTTATTTAGGTATCCTTTCATCTTAACTGATTCTACAAGTAATTAAACCAGTCTTAAAGGGAAGTTGTTACCTATCTGTGTCAGATCCAAAAGCAAAATCTCCTGAAGCCTTTGTACTAACACAGGCATATCAAAATGAGCTAGCAGTACGAATCTACATGCATATATATTCATGGCAGCTATGCTCATCCTTTAGAAATGGATTAATGTCTAAAATTGTTTTTAGTTAATAAGGCCGTATAATGTCCACGTTATCTTCCCACTGAGCAGTATTAAACCCAGTAATTTTGTAACATTGATTTTAAGTTGCAACTATGTTATACTATACAAATATACCCACTAATTCTGAACTGAAACGTTCTACAACACAGCATTATAGAACTTCTGAACTCATTTATTGAATCTCCAGTTTAATTAAAACCACTTTTCTTTTTCACATATACCTAAATATGTGCGTGTGTGTACAGACGGATGGATATGTATGTGCTGGTTTCAACGTTAAGAAATTTGCTTCTATATAATGAGTCAAGACTAAAGAAAGAAACTGAGAATTCTACATAAATAAATGATAGATTTATTCAAAACGACCAGAACCAATTTGACAGGCTAGATAATCTGTAACCATATTATTGTCATATCAAATGCCAAATAGACATCTGGATACAAGATGTTCTTGAAAACACTGATTTAGGAGGAAATAGATTTCAAGAAGGCAGGGCATACTACTTTCCAAAGCACCAAAGTGGTTTGCAAACTACTGGCCCTAGACTCAGCTGTACTGCAACCTGGAGCAAATTTTCCGTGCATGTCTGCATGCTACAGGAGAAACTCTGGCCGCTGATATACTGCCTTGAAAAGGTGTCTGTATGCAACTTTTTGCATTCAGTGATGAGTCAAATAGCTCGGTGTTTCTGCCTGATGTTGCTAAAGGTATGGTGGCTTTTGAGAAAAAGAGCATGCAGGTTTAAGTAACACTAGTAAGGTTCCTTGCAGAAGGTTTAATACAGGAGATACAGACATAGAGAGAAAATGTGTGTGTGTGGGGGGTGTCACTGGCATATACCCTTTGAGCACATCCTAGGTGCATACATACTTTGGAAATAAGTATGTTCTGATTTCAGTGTGAAGAAGAAAAACTGAGAATGCATTTTGCAGCTGAAGCTGAGTCTAGGTATCTGAGACAAAAGTAGCCAGCTCATCCAGCATGAGAGAAAGTGTAAGTCTATGCCTTAATGACAAAGGGATGTCTTTAAACTCCTAAAAAATTAAAGCCACAAAATGGAAGTACCTTTTTTCATAACTTATCATCTTATGGCTTATCATTTCTTTTATTCTTAATCATGCCACACTACTGTTTGAAGCTACTGTTGATGCAATATGAGAAAAAGCAACATTGTGCTGTTTTGGGCTGGGATAGAGTTATTTTTCTTCATAGTAGTTAGTATGAGGCTATATTATGGATTGGTGCTGAAAATAGTGTTGATAGTGTAATTTAACGGCTCAACAAGGAGAGAAAGGAAACAGAAGGATTTTTTTTTTTTTCTTTTCAGAATATGGCAGTAAATAATGGCGTAGGAGACAAAAAAAACCCACCCAACCTTATATTTTGGAATACTCAGTAGCAATAATTGATTCCAAACTTGGAAATCACTATTTAGTGCTCAATTTCTAAAAAGGTTCTTAGTGTAGTCACTGACTAAAGAGTTCCTTTGGGTACTTGTATGCAATGCCCTAACTCATGCACCCATGGATGCATTTCAGTTTTAATCAACTTAGTTATACAAGTAGAAAATTTGGAAAAAAAAAAAAAAGGGTAAATAATGTGCTGGTGGCTAAGCTGGCTCTATTTAACATCATCTCTGTCAAGGATCATACAACCTACTTGTACCAGAAACTCACTTTTACATTTATCATGACATATAGATTCCTCTGAATAGGCTGATTTTTGAAATGTAAACAGATTAGCAAAAAGCTGCCCAAAGAGTAACTTTGGTAACAGCAGCATCCATGAGGGAAGACTCTCTGAAATTAAAATCGCAGTGAAGGAAAAACTCTCAAAATAAAATTAAACCTATAGGGTTTTTTTCCCATTCTTGATTTAAAATTAACACTATGTTCTCAATTTAAAGGTGAGCTACAGTGCATAATTACTATATAGCTCATTGAAATTACTAAATTTGCTGCTATATTAAAACTTTTTCAGAAAATAAAATGAGCAGAATGATGAATGGTATTTTGATTACAGAGATAAATATGCTGAGAAACTGGTCTTATATATTAAATATTGTATTGGAATGCTTTAATTTTTAGTAATTAAATTCTTTATAAGAACTGGCTTTACTTCTGGGTGAATTATCTCTAAAGTATGGAAAGTGATCTAGTTTGAATAGCTAAGTGATATTTCATAATTATGTAATCAGCAGATGAGGTCTTTAAGGCTGGCTCTACTTATACACACTTAAGATCCAAAGTACCACTCCGGCAAATACAGGCAAGCTGGCACATTCAGCTGCTTTTGGTGGATGACCAAAACTCTGCATTGCTTTTACTCATGATAACTAGTAAGTTATCTCTGTCATACAATGCATATATATTCATTTTTATAATTATTTTGCCACAGACAATCCTGAAAATCAGCCCACAGTATAGCTGCAAAGACTGGAAAAATGGTTTGCGAGTTTGATAGTCACTTTCCAATGAATTTCAATGCTTTTGTCTGCCACATAATTTGCTAGATTAACCAGTCTGTTCACTTTTAACTGTTTTATCATTAACTCAGTTGGTGGTCTAGTAAATTAGATTAAATTTTAGTAGGTTTATGAGTAGATTATCCCTTGCCAGACCAGTGTGCTCCTCCTCCAGCATTGGAGATGCTTATACCATTTCCTGAAAACTGATAAACTGCTTTTATGATTGGCAAATTTTATGGACATCATATAAACCACACACCAAACATCCCACTACATCTCCCAGTGGTCAAGTGTCACAGTTCAGCAGCTGAGAAATCATCAGTAGAAAGCATCAAGAAAAACACACTTTAAGGGAACAAGAATGAAGCAAGCTAGTTTCAGTTTGCATTTAGAGTAAGCAGAGGAAATGCATATTTCCTATAGGAACCCAGATGACAAGTGATGACTGAAAATATTTTCATCTACTTCTACCATACACCCCTATCTGAAAATTTGTGTGCTTTAGAAAATTATTATTCTACAATTGCAAAGCTCTGTTTTATACTGCTTAGAACTTTGCTGGTTTTCAGCTCTTCTGAAATAAATTAGAAAAGGCTGGCATTATTCACAAAGTGCAGCTCATCCAATGGAAAAGAATACTATTACCCAAAGTTTGTAGGAAAAAAACCCAAAACCCAAAAACTGTTCAACTGAGAAGCCCCAATGCTTTGGAGCATGTATTTATTGCACCGATACCAAGGACATAGGTTACCTATGTACTAGTTGGCAGCTGGTTGGTCTGACAGCTACATTCTTACATACTTCAATGATTTTGTCCATAATGAATGCAGTCAAACTCTCCGCAGATCCCTCTGCAGATGAAAGACAGACTCTCTTAATGACTCTCTTATGCTACTTTATACATGTGCAGGGGATGGTCCAGCTTTTTTCTGATTTTTCTTCCTGAAACTTAAAATGGCACCACACATGAGGATTAAAAACAGAAACATCAAATTCAGCATGTTCTGGCAACTAAGCAGCATGATAGAGAAGCTGTAAAGAAAGAAAGGCAAAAAATACTGGGGACTCAGGGTGTGGATGACAAAGTTCTGCTAGAATCACAGGACTCTAAGGATCTCTGAAAGGACAGGCAGAATACAAAGGCCAAAGAGCAGAGGTAGATGGAAAAAACAGGCACTGAGGCAGAAAAGAGTAGAACCTGAGGAGATGCCTTGAAAAGATTTTTGGATTGCGAGCTTAGATTTTATCAGCATTTACAACTGCAACTAAAATTGGGCTTTGACTATAAACTGTTATAAAAATATTAATACCTGAAACAATAATGTCTTAATTCTCTAAAGATGAACTTCTAAAGTGAATGAACACAGTAAACTTCATGTGTGAAGTGGATATAACATTACCACTGTAAAATAATTAATGGAATCAGAACCATTTATATTCTATGATAGAGGCTGTTTGAAAATCATTTTTTATCCAAGAAAGGCTCTTGTAAAGTGTGCCATACATGAAACCTGAAACCTTAAGTTCCCTGAGAAACTAAAAGATGAATGTTGAAAAATGATGTGAACATATATGTTTATTTCTTCCCCTCACTAATATTTCACACCTCTGTAGTTGAGGCACTGTTTCTGACAGATTATCTTTATCGCCTGCTGAATTTCTTCCTGCTAGTCTGTTTTCTTCAGCACTGAAATGCTCAATCACAGCCTTAGCTGCTGAGGTGACCTCAGGCTGCTACAGGGGCAGCTCTCACCAGACTTTCAGTGGTCTGTATGACTCCCCCACAGTCCTCTTCCTTGACTAAACAGAGAATTTCCTGTAGCAATAGATGCTTTCTAGCAGAGAAGCACAAAAAGCTGCCCTACGGTTGCCAAAGCAGCTCATTTTAGTATTCTTCTAATTTTGGAGTGTTTGACTAGAGGGTTTGATGTTCTTTCAACTTTTTTTTTTCTGGCTGTAATAACCTAATTATGCCACAAAGACCAAACTATCATTAATAAATTATCCATCAGAGTTTTGTAATGATTTGCATTATGTTACAAGGCAAATGATAAATACAGCACTATAAATGCCTTACATGATTAATGCACAATATATTTTGATACTGTTGCTTTTCAAGAAACCATTAGCACAAAATTGAACCTAAATATAAAGTTGGCATATTTAGCTAACTAAGCTATTTAAAAATATACTTGTGACACAAACATAAGAGCATTTGTAATAGTTTTGAATACCTCACAACAGTCATTGATAATTATTTGTTTGAAAACTAAAATAACAATTTGATCCACCATAAATTATATACTTATTACACAGTATCTGAAATAAACCTCCTGTTTGGATGTGTGATTTCAATTCAGGTCTAAAGATTTCCTACTTCCTATAGGAATGGGCTTTATATTTCAAAATCTTAGATTCCAAAACCATACACAGTTTTTTGCTCTGTTTGCCTAATGCATTTACATAGAATTTGATACTCATCTGTGACGTAAAAATTCCTGCCTTGGTTTCTCCCACATAACAACTTGCAGGTATCTGGACTGAAGCTGAGTTACCACATATATCATGGCTGCGCATCAGGAATATTATTACTTTTATTGTAACATCTATACTTATAAATATTAGCATTAATATACACTTTCAGAGCAAAGCAGCTTTTAAGGAATTTGTACAACACCATAAGCACTCTAAAAATTAAGCATCATTAAGCAGTTTTTCTCAGCTTACTTTTATCCATAGCGCTAGAAATGGTTCAGAGAAGAACAGAACAGATCTGGAATACGTACTTAGTGTGTCAGACAAAAGAAAAAGCCAGAGCTGGATCAAAGCACACAATAAAAATAAAAAGACTGAAGATCCTGAGATACTTTATAACATTTTAAAAGTTCTATCAAAATCTGTATCAATAAAAGAAGATTAACTTTAAAATAACCCACAAAATAGCTTTTATAAACATACACAACCCGTGAATTATATTTTTTAAAATAAATTTTTGCATTTCAGGATATATATTGTTCTTTGTCCACCTGTGGTAAATCATTATGTATTGTTGCATTCTACTGGAATATTATAGCCAGTGATTTCTAAAACTGTCAAAAAAACCCCAAACAGAATAAAATTCATTAGAATGCTATGTTCTGATTAAGGTAATTAAAAAGATATAGTGATGAAGTCACCAACATGGCAGAACCAAGAAATCGACATGTTTTTAACGCAATCTCCCATTCATACTTAAAATAGAATGCTTCACTTCTAAGCAAAGAAAGAAAAGGTTGTTGAATATTTTCAATTCCAGTCATATTCTTAGTTCAAAATTTAATCTATAGATAAGGTACACACTTAATAAAAGCTGAAGTCTAGCAATCCCATTCGAGTAGATGCAACACAGGGTACAGGAAAGAATATTTTTTAATACCATGCTCAAAGTGCGAATTCAAAGACAGTTTCCAATACAGTTTATGAATGCTTCAAAAGACTGGCAAGATTAAATTTGAGCTGCTCGGATTATCGCAAGACTCTTGAGTTAACTGCCATGTTTTCCAGGAGAACACAGAAACTCTGCTGCACACAGTCTTATCTGTCAACTGCGTTCATTTTGAGAGGGTCCTCAACTATAAGCATGGTACTGACTTTTGACAACTGGGTTATCTGGATGTGACACCAGAGAAATTAACGCCAGCCCAAATCACATGCCAGGCACAAACAATATTGAAGAAAAGAAATAATAAAAAAGAGTTCTAGTTCCTCCACACTAGTTAGCATTTCCAGATCTCTCACAAAAAACATTTAAACTCTTTCACATCATTGGCTATGTGAACAAATGAACGATCAGTGAGATGTTATGAGTTTTATCAATAGCTGCCCATGACTGGGAAAATGATTACCAGTGAACTCTACAGTCATCTCATCATTGGCAGGGTTTGTACCAGTGAAGATTTAATATATACTATTATTTCTTTTATTAGTTCCTGGCTTCAGGGCATATACAGTACACTTGATACTTGGGATTTTGATTTTTGAGGCACTGCAGTGCAACAGAAAAGCAACTAGAATAAACAGAAGCTGCACTATGAACAAAGAATCATATATCAAGTCAAATAATGTAAAATAGCAAATTCTGTACAGTTCAATTCATTAAGTAAATTTGAAGGATGGTTTTGCATTTAATTTCCCTGTTTCTCTGTTCTTTAATTGTAAAGCAGACTATCTCTTTGCCTCGTAAGTAACATGTTTATTAATGTTTATGTTTATTACAGTTATTAATGTTCATGAAGAACTCCAACACTTGCATGACAACTGCCACACTTATCCTATTAAGGAATTAACCATTTTGCATTCAGAGCAGTCTTTATATAATGTACAATAAATATAATATATTGACAAAGAGTAAGCAATAAAGAATAAAAACTGAATAATGATTTTTTTTTTCTGAAGTAAAGACTGTAATTTATACATAAATGTACCTGTTTAAAAATGAGACAACCAAAAAACCCCAAGAAGAGTTGCATTTAAAAACTGTTTTAGTGCACAAGCCACAAGCCACGGGGAGCTGAAATATGTGTATTCGTAAGTTTAATTCTAGCAATTTCCCAGCCTAGCTAAATTTATTTTAATAAAACTATTCATACAGAGGATAGTTCTATTTCTGAAGGCATCTTTGATAAGGAGGTCAACACTTTCTGTCAGAATAAGCATTAGTAAACCATAGCAAAACTGTTTCAGATTATGTTAACATCAATAGAGCTTTATGTCATGTTATCCAACTGTACAGTATTGCCCACGTAAGGAAACAATGTCTTCAGAAATCTTTGTGTGAATCGTACAATCATGGCTGTCATTTAATGTCTCCAGTAGCTTCTTATAGTATTTAAAGAGTAGAAAGTCTCTAACATATCACATAAAGGCAAGCGTTAATACATAGTGTTACATAGTGATTTTCTTCACAACGATTATTAAAAGGAGCAGTATAAGTATTACTAAAACTGTCAACATTGATCATACAAAATGATTTTTCAAAAACTTGTAAGGGGAATGGTCTGTTTAAAAGCTAAAGGAAAAGACCGTCCAATTTTTGGAATTGAAGCAGATCTCTCTCTCATACAGCTGTTGTAGTCTCCAGAGATAAATGGCCTAGAAATGTGGAATTCTTCAGGGGAAAGAGTAGAAAACCAAATTTTCTTACCTCAGCTCATGAATTATAACGTTGCCTGTTCACTGCTTCTCATACTGTATTTTGCTGCTATCAGTGGTCTTCTAAATTCTGGTTTTAAACTTCAGTATTACTTTCAAAACTATAACTTGTGGAAGAAAGTAAGAATGGAGCAAAACCTGGCCTTGAGTAATAGACAGTTTTGATTTTTCAATCCGTAAGAGCAGGTAAGTGCACGGATCCACTCAGGTTCTCAAATGAGATGAAATATCAAATAATCAATCCCTAAGGTCTACCTATTGGTTTGAGACTTTTCATCCTGTGTGGGCTGATCCTGTGGGTCTGAACTCTTAAGGTCATGACAGGGTGAACAGTCAGCCCAATCCCTAGGCAGGCAGTGACTGGGTTTTGTGCCCACGTAATTTACGCCGCTTAAAAATAACGTAACTGAAGAAAAATAGATTGTTACTCAAAAGCGACACATATACAATATCTATTTTTGAAAAATGTATAAAATGTCTATCTATTTATCCATCTATCTTCCATACCTGACACAAATAAAAATACTTAGCATTTTTTCTTGGAAGGATTTTTAATACTTATGACTTGGAAAAGACAACTGCATGTTTACAATGAAAATTAGGATAGGATTTCATGTCAAATAATATTTTATAGGGATGAATTTACTATATCCTTATTACTACCACTAACAAATGACAAGAGGGCTAACTGTGTAAGAGCTTCTAGAGCAAAATTAGTTTGAATTTAACTCTGTTACAGTGATTAAGTAACAGAAAAGATAAAACTGCCTTTTCTTTTAATTACTGTTAAAACATTTTCTTGCTTTTCTCTTAGCCATGATCACACTAAGATCTTACATAGTAGTAGTTAGACTGATGAGGATCTCTATTTCAATGAAGAGCTACAAGTCACTTAAGATTTCTTTAGCTAAGTACTCCAAAAGAGCTATAACAGAACAGCACATAAGTCACAATTCTCTGACAAATTAGTCAGTGAACTCTGAATAAACTTCCTTAAATCATTATCCTCTAAGCACAGTGGAAGGACGTTATCAGCTAATACTGAGAACAAAGAATGTTTAAAAAGATACAGAATACAAATTGACTATCTGTAAAGACCTTAATCACTTACATATGAAGATAAATTGATCTTTCTCCTGTTTCTCACCTCTTTACGCTTTTACAGATACAGCATTTATTAACATAAATACACAAAAATCACATGGAATAAAAATTCAAATATTTTATTAACAATTCCATTCACAATGATCGTGGCATTTCTATAAACATACATACACATACACACTTTTTGCTTTTACATTGTCTATTCCTTCAGTAGTTCTAATGTTTATAAAGTTTTCAGAGATTATGAGAACTATGACTGCTTTTATGTGATCACTTCAACTGTGCTGTGGATCATAAAGATCTTTTTATTTAAGTCTTTACTCTTTATTTTGTTCTGAGTGTGAGCTATTTGACTTAACTAATGCAATTGTATGAGACTGAAAATGAAATCAAGTTCCATTTCAGTGGAAAAAATACTTTATAGCACCTTACAATCTAACTAACAGATAAGATGCAGTACACTAACATTTTGACTAAATATTTTTACTTGCAAGGAAATAAAACTATCACATAAGAACAACAGAATCATTATTTAAAAGGAGTCTTAAAGAAATGTGGGTTAAGAAAACAGCTGTATTTCTTGGTTTTATGATATATGCCATATGGATGCACAAGATTTACAGCAATGTGTCTAAACACAGGGCACATCTAAGACATAGGAATAAAGTTCAGGTACTCAAAAACAGCTGAAAGGATTGGAAGGGATTGAGTAATAAATTCACATACAGCATTCTCACTTCAATGTTTTTGTGATTCCTGCTGTTAGCAAGAAAAGCTAGCAGTGTTTCTGTAACATTAATTTTCTGCAGTATTTAACTATATGCTTAAAGGCAGACTCATGTTTAAGTCAGTGAAATCAAAGGCAAAGGAAAATTAAAAGCACTTCTTCAGAAGAAAGAAATTAAAACTAAACCTAATTAATACTCTACTGTAAAACCATTTTATGATGACAATCACAGAAATGTATTCATTTCCTGTGAACTGGCATCACTTTGCCGAACCCTGTGAGGATTCTTTGGTATTTCAGAGCATCTGGAAGGACATTAGGTGTACAAATTCAAAGAGTTGAAGACACCAGATTTCTTTGTTTCACTGACATCAGTGAAAAAGGAACTACAACTGAATGACCGTTCACTCAAGTCCTTCTCAGATTTTGGCTAACACAGATCATGTTAACGCCCAACATATGCAGGTCCAAGTGAGAACCATGTAAACAGGAAAGGTGGCCAGAAAGAGCCAGAGGGCCATAATGCAGCCATTATCGCCTGGTTGCTGTCTCCTGCAGCCATCATGTTTGCATATTCATTGTCCGTCAGTTTCCTCAGAATCCACTAATCTACAGTAATGGCATAGACCAAACTTCCAAACTCACAGGAATAAAACACCAGGTTACTGAAAAAAAGCTTTTGAAGTGGGTCCAAGAGCAGCTGGACTGTTGAGTCTATCCAGCTTCCCAGCGTGAACCACGGGACACTTGCATCATGACAAGGAAGGAAGGATGAGTACTCTCCTCATCAGCTAGGTAACTAATTTTTGCTCACAGGGGCACAAATTAAGAGTGGGCTGCAAGTTATGGAACCTTATGAATAGAGTGGCAAGTGAATTCATGTGAGAAACTAGTCTGCACAAAGGGAAGCAAGCCCTAGTTTGCTCGTTTGTGATATTTCTTAGTGGGCTCATAAAATAACACTTAATTCACAAGTACATTATGCTTTAAATTTCAGAGACTGTGACTGTGGCTGCAGAATTATGCCTTCCAAGTGGGATAAGTTAACAGTACACATCTCACCAGTGAGATGTGCAGCTGCAGCTATAAACGGCTGAAGCAAGGGTAAGCACAACTTACTGCAAAGGTGCATTAAAGGAACTTGACTTCTATACGCAGGGCCAGGCTCGGTGGTGGTATGAGTTAAGGGCCAGCGCCCCACGGAAGTACAGGGAAACTGTGCCATGCACGTCCCACTGGGGATACACAGCCAGCTCATCTACCTTCTTTGCTCACTCTTAGTTGATGCCTGTCTATACCTATGATGTAGCTTCCCAGATCAGAATGGCATGTGAAAGCCACAGCAACAGAAAGATCCTACTTGTTTTCTATAAATAGCCCACAGGGCCTTATCCACTGTGGAGAACAACACACTAGCTGCTAGAAGAACATGACAAGATGGCTACAAGATATGTCAATGACTACATCCATTATGCACGCTCTACAATCTGGAGTACCTATTTAGCTTCTAGCTGAAATGAATTCTAGTCTTTCTCCAACTCCAAAATCCACCTTCCCTGAGCATGAATTTTTCTAAGATACATAAAACCTTCCTGTTGCAGGAAAGTTAAATTGGTATTTCAGTGTACCACTGGAGCAGAAGTATATCAATTCATCCTACAGAAATAAGTTTGTAAATTGGTAAGGTGTTTCTCCTGCCCAGAAAACTTTAGAATAATGATCCACAGGGAGATCTTTGCTAGAGAACATTCAGATAACCTCTCATCTTCACGGAGTTGAGAAAATAACCTCTCATTCATGTAACAGGGATAGTAGCACTGCTAAACATAATGAAATTTCTCCTAAGACTAGACTCTTAGAGCCATAATGACATAAAAATTAGCTTTTCTTCAAAAATACTTGCTAGCATGGTTTGAATGTTCGTCTTTTTCTCAATGGCAGAAGACAAATTAAAATTTACATAAACTAAAGATACTCTCTCACGCAGACACACAAATACATACATAGTGTACACACAGCATAAAAAGTACACTAAATTGGGAGATTCAAATAAAGAGTGGACTCATGATTTCTGAAAGTGTCACACTGGCAATGCTGTATTTTTCTTAATGTTATTTACAGGTCATTTCTATGATTCGTTCAGGAGGTGCAATTATTGTAGATACCATCTTTCTTTCAAAAGAGCTTACTAATAGTAACTCTGCCAAGAGTGTCTATAACATCTTTTTGTCATGATATCTTTATTATTCCTTATTGACTTTCAAAACTTAAGAAACTACAGAAGATAAGCCTTGCTATAGGAAATCTGCCTATAAAATGAAGGCCAGACAGGTATTTATAGAGGAACAGTGACTACTGCTGTAAGATCTTACTTTAAGCACAGAACACCTTTGAAAAAAGATATAAATTCAAATGTTAGAAAACAAAATTGATGAGTTAGGGAATACAAAATAGTAGGAAAGCCATCAGATATAAGTTTTAGACCTTTATAATAAATATAATCAGTAGAGAATGGAAAGTAATTATTTTGAAAGAACCCTAAACTGAAACTTGTTTTAAATAACTTAAGGAAAGAACATTTCTTGACAGGTCCTTAGACAATTATGGTAAAATAGTTCACAACATCTGGACAATCACATTGACCTGTACTGGAAGTGTTACATAGATATAGATTGCTTTTAAGTGTGTTATCTTGACAACACAGCATATTTCTTATAAGGAAAAATGCTACCCTGATAAATTTCCTTCACTGTATTATAATAAAATATTTTCTGTAATAAATCAAAAGTTATGATGTGGGATCAGTGTAGCTTAGTGGATCTTCCCTGACATTACTATCTGCTCTTCTTCCCTGAAAAATGAAACAACTACTAAGTTGGTGGAAAAAATTTAACAACTTAAAAATGAGTAAAACTCCCAGAATCCCCATATTACCTACAACTGATGTAAGCATGGAAGATAGCAAGGGGAAAGAAGTGCAAAAAGGTCTTCAAATTGACACATACATAATTCAAAAGGCACCTCGCTTAAAAAATGTGATCAAATTTAGTACATCGTGGAGATGTGCAATGTTCAGTAAGGATGTGAATGCAAATTAATGCATATTGTTTTTATTTCTATATGCCATTTCCTCACCAAGTGACAGAAATAGCTCTGGACAGAGAAAGCCTTTAATCTATAATCCTCTCACATGTGGCAAATTATGATTCATCAAAACAAAACAATTCAGGATGCAGTTCATCCCTGTTTCTGGACTTTCACACAGAACAGATTTTTTAATGGTTTTGCTCAGATAAAACAGAAAATCCTACATTTGCCAAATCTTTTCAACCTTAGAATTTGATCAGAACAAACACAGTTTTAACACAGGAATTTTGAGGCTTGCATAAAAATCTGAGTGCTTTTGAACGAAGGGGGTTTTTTTCAGACAAAGTTTTCAGGAGGCTCAGTAATCTACCTTTGGAATAAACCAAAAAGCTAAAAAGCTAAAGGAATGCAATGTCATTTTTTCACTTACTTAGGAGATGTAATTGCTATAAATGAAGGTTCCTTAATGATAGCAATGAAGCTCATGAAGCTCACTACAAAGGCTCAAATCAAAAGCAACAATAGTGCTTCTGAACAATCAAAGTGATAACAGAATGAAAACAGAAGTACATTTTTGGAACAAGAATTTAAATATGTACAAAAAAAAAAAAGAAAAAAAAGCACCAGACTTGAAACCCTGTGAACATCAGTCTGCAAAGTTAAAAGCTGCATAGTGTTCTCCATTTACTTAAACAGTAAAACCCCCTAACATTAACTATCACTTTATAGCTACCTAGTTCTGGTATTTGAAAGCTTTTCTAAACAGGCAAAGTATTAGTTTCTGTAACCATGACTGTGTTTTTGGCATATACTCCAAGGTTTCATATAATTGCTATAGGTGTCTGATTTACATGCACCCAATTAGATATTAATTATTGTGGCACTTAAATTTGTAATAACAAATCTTTAAATCTGTAATGAACAAACAAAAATCAGATGAATAAAGAACATAAATGAGGAATGCTGGCACAATAATCCAGGCAGGCACAGGTTCACTACATTCACACTGAATACATTAATGAATATCAGTTTAGCATCCTGGCTCTCTGATCTCTTAAATGTTAAGCAAATAGCACAATAGCATGTTTGAAATTCTTGCTCCATTTCCCATATAACTTGACAAGATGTCTTTGGTCAACTAAAGTCAACTAATTCTGGAATAAACTTAGATTTTTTAAAAATTATTTTTAAGTATCTAAATAATATTGGTAATTTTTTCTTCAAGTTATCATCATTGTGTTAACAGAGCTAAACTGTGTGTTAGCATTCCTGTTTTCAAATATGGAACAACTGTCAACTTCTGAAATGCAAAATAAATTGCACAAAGCTCTGCTATTCCCGTAAGGTCTAAGTTATTCAACCCATTTCACACTACATAAATTCAATAATACTGCTGGCCAAAATTATTCTACTCAATATTTTTGAGTGGTAACCAAAATAAGTGAGTGACACAAGACTAACATCCTTTCTGACAAATGAAAAACTTTGACTACTCTAGAAGTAAAAAAAAAAAAAAATCATTAAGAAATGCTTTTATAGATTAATGTATTTGTTAATGCTTATTGAATTATTACTATGACAAGATTTTGCATCACTTTGCAAAAGCATCCAGCCAAAACCAGTCACACACTGAGATTCTAATTTCAAAAAATACTTCTTTTTTTTCTCCCCTACTAGATCTAGAGAAAATTGGTTTATATCTTCACTGGACAAGGAGAAAAAGGGGAAATGGGAGGGATAAATTTACATACTAATGGTACAGATTCTAGAAATCTATATGGGCAATTTCAAAGTTAGAATAGGAATAGAAAGACTGAAAAAAATAGGACAGCCTAAAGCAAAGTAATGTGAAAGAAAGAGAAAGTCATATGGAAATGAGTAAGATCAGTTTTCAAGAGAAAATGTAGCTTCAATAATAAGGTAAAATTTCAAATTCTATTAAGTAATGTCTACATTTTTTCATAGTGACTTCAGATAAACACAGCAAAAGCAATTTTTTATAACTTGTAACAATGAAAATGTGCGATTTTTTTATATTAAAATTAATTTTCCTGTCTCAAAACTTTGGTGTTTTTTAAATTCCAATATGCTATGACAAACTTTTTTTTTTATTTTTAACTATAGTCTAATTTCTCTACAGTGGGAAAACTGTTGTCTCTAAGACAAAGAAGGAAAGACAGACAAGTAACAGAGCAGTTCCTCTGCCAGGAAACACAGTGATGATGGTTTGGATCTGCTGGAATAATCACATTCATTGTAAGGAAGTAAATATTAGAAGAAAGTTATCAGAGCTGAAAAAAAAATTCTGTTCTTTTAATGCGGTAATCACAGTGGGGTACATATCACTAAGTATATGCTTGAAGAGAATAAAAATGCATAGCAATTAACTAGATGGCCTGATGTATATTTTCTTTTCTTAAATTTGTGTAATTAATCATCCAAACCCATTGCTTCCATTAAACTCAGAGTGAAATATGTCTAGAAACATTTCTTGACTGCTGGAGAGGATCTAGAGTTAGGAAACTGGGGTCAGTTGCCCCCTACAACAAAAAGTCTCTTTCACCTCTGGCAAGAAAGCTAATTTTCTACTGTGTTTTGCCCATGATCTGCCACAACTGACAAGTTGGCTAACTAATAATAATAAAACCAAAACAAACCATAAAAACTAATAACAAACTAAGCAATTTATTTATATGCCAAAGTAATTACAGAAAACACTTTGTTCTTAGACTTTCCCTGTGCAAAATTCACTACTCTATGGGGAAAAAACACATGAGATCAAGACAGTATAATCTGACTTTTGGTGCATGTCTGTGGCCACTGGGATCCTAAATTCTGGCTTTGAAGGAAGAGAGCGATTAATAAGAAAATTAAAGGCTCAACATTCTTTTAAAAAACTTGAGATCAACATGGACTTTTATAGCTTTGTAATGAAAACCAACAGAATTGCTCATGTTTTTTCCTAGAAACTCACCAGAGAGAGTGAAGTCATAGCCTCAGAATCATAAGATGACTTGGGTTGGAAGGGACCACAGAGATCACGTAAATTTCAAGCCCCCTGCATGGGCAGGGACACCCTCCACTAGACCAGGTTGTTAAAAGTTCCTTCCAACCTGGGCTTGAGCACTGCCAGGGAGAAGGCAGCCACAGCTTCTCTGCGCAACCTTAGAAGTTGTGGATGAAGAGAGACAACAAAATTGCCTTGAAATTACAGCAGTAACTCACCTTCTTTCGGAAGATGAAATTCTCTCAAAAAATTGTGAAAATGTACTCAGAGGAAGTTACTTTGACATTAGCCTCACTTTTAAGAGGCAATGGTGTACAAACCAAATATAGGAAAATAACTTGATGTTTTTCCGCAGAGAAGAAGACATATACCTAGAGTAATCCCATATCAAAGTTCAGGTACCTTAAACTACAAAACAACTGGTATTTTGAGGACAAACCTGTAATTTAAGAAAACCCAGAAGCTCTTACAAAAATTGCTGAGGTGTCTGTTAAATATGTAACAGCTTTAAATGAACCTTGAAAAAGCTTCACATAAAGTTGATGCTAACTGACACATCAAGGATGTTTTTCTGCCTCTGCTTTGATAGATAAGATTGCAGGAAAATCATCAGAAAATAGCTTGAAGCTGGTAGATGATAACGGGACAGGGCTGTATAACAGGTAAAAATTTAAATATAAATGATTATTTAAAACTTCCATTTGAAGCTAGAAAGTTAAAAAAAAATCAAACAAAACAAAGCAAAACTAGATTATATTACTGAATACTGCATTGATCTAAGTTAAGTCATTGAGGAACTGGAGAAAGTGATGCAGAAAAGAAAAAGTTTTCATGAGGAGTAATACAAGATCAAATGAGCTGTTTTGGAGGCCACACTACAAGGTTTGAGATAAAGGCAGAAAACATCAACAGTTCATTTCAGATTTTAGAATTTGCAGATGCTTGGAGACTACAGTGATGGAAGACCGAAAGACAATTGTTTTGGAAATAAATGTCAAAAATACATTTTCTCTAATTAATTGACAAGTGCGATGCTTTCATAAATTTTAATTTTACTCTTGGATTATTTCATATACTCAGTAGATCCATAAAATAAGTATTTGTTCTCCTACCAGTTTGCTCATCTTATACGGCTATGTGGGAATACTAGCTTTTCCTGAAGTAGTTCTCTGAAGAATGAGTTTATTATTTAGCAACTATAATTCAATTTTAGTTGTAGTCAGGATTCCCTATGTGCAGGGTTTGGTTAAATTATAGAGTATTAAGTTAATTCTTGTCAGCAAGTCTGGATATGTGGACAATGAGGTGGTTACAATACTGGTTGGATAATCAGGTTTAAAGGATATTTCATGAGTCATAGTCTACTTGGAGGCCAGTAACAAGTGGCATATAGCAGGTGTTACTGTTCTACTTAACATCTTTATTAGTGGAGGCAGCAATAGAATGCCCTTTCAAAAGCCACGTGGATAGCATCAAACTAGGGGAGCAGCCAGGGTGAAGCTAGCACCCCGAGTGTTCTAACCACACCAGAAAGATTAACTATAATGTGCGCAAATACATCAAGGACAGGATGCTCCTGAATTCTCAGCCAAGTAATTTTCCCCCAAAAGTTCAGCTTCATGGCCATCTGCAGATGTCTCTGATAGAGAAACTTGCCCTGTTACTTTTTAAAGGATTAAATTTCACCTGATAGTATATACATATTTGCATGAATGTACAAACCATAAAGAAAATCAGCTGTATCATTTCATTTTCCTGAAAGCAAGGATTCTTTCTCCTCCCTCTTGTCCTTGCTTTCAACATTCATTTATAATACAGACTCCAGTAGCAGATAGCTTTCTGTTCTATATGAGTGAAATTCCTCAAAATGTGTCAATATGTTGGAGTAATTTAAAACAAGCTACAAATGGGAACAATATGGAACTTCTTATTTTTAAAAAAATATTTCTTTGCTCCATGTATTACAGGAATAATATAATCTATCTAAATAATGAGGAACCACAGGTAAATACTGTCGAAGATAATATATAAAGGAGAGGTAAACATGTAGTTGTAAGGATGCACTTGAGTAGAACTACGCATTAGGTCTACTTCAAGTATCTGGGCAATCTTTTCCTTTCCAGGTACACCTCTCTGGCACATTCTGTACCTTTGATTGCTCCCAATGACCTCTTCCAGTTTTGAATTGCTCAGGTTGCGAACATACTGAAATGAACTTGTTTTCTTTGTGTTTCTAAAGCTATTATGCTTATATGCTAATTACAAATAAAATGCTTGACCCATAAAGGAATCGGCAGGAAATCTGAAATGAAGGCATTATCCAACATTTCATGCTCCTTAGTGATGCCATTTTAAATATTTTAGACAGCCTATAAATAATTAAAACCTCACCACAGCAAATTATGTCCTATTATGCAAATAAATAGCCTCCTCCCTGGTTTCATTAAAGATTCTAAATGACAAGCTGAGCAGTTTAAACATGGCAAGGTACTGCAGTGAGGCGAGAAATCTTCCTTTTTTTTTTTTAATTGTTAGTGCCAAGTTTCATGTGGATTTTTACTCTAACACTTTAATTTGCATGAACAAATAAACCTTTAATAAACCTTTTGTAAGTGGTGAAAATGCATCATTTAATTAAATTTGATTTGTTGTGAAACTATTGTGCTTCATGAATATTTAAGTTATGCAAACTCTATAGCAGAAAAAATGCAAGAGTTTTTTTTTATAGAAAGCTGTATCTATGTAGTATTTTTTCTGTGAAATAATTTTTTCAGACACTATCTATATTAACAATATGTTGGTTTTACATTAAAAATTGTTAAACATCTGCTCTCGTTTTCACAGTAGAATTCAGATTTTAGTTCAATAGAAACAGAAATCATCTGCATTCCTATGTATGTAGCAAGCAGTCTTACATCACATAAAATCTTTTAAGTGGGATTATAATTTTGCAGCATCTTTTTTTTCGAATCTGAGTTATCAAGACCCTTGAAATTACTTTTGTGCACAGAAACATGTATTGACCAAAGTAAAAGATTATTTACTTAAGTAAATGAAATACATTAAAATAATTAGAACATTAGAAAAACAAAGGAATAAAAGATTATTCCTTTATGGTTTTACTCCAAATTTGCATTTCTAATCTTATTATCTACATAAAGTATTGTATGAAAGATGAACTGCAAACATATCGATGAAAAATCTTGTACCTTTAATCAAACAAAATCCTTTTAAA
>VZTU01009254.1:0-81364 GCA_013400835.1 Zapornia atra
AAAACAATTTTCAAAATGTTTTACAAAAAGGAATTTACATAGTATGCATGCCTCTGTGAGTCTCTTAAAACTGTGAGGATACTGGAACACACTAAATCCTACAATTCCATATCCAAATGACACAAGTGATATCTAACAAAGCACAAGAGTCTAAGATATACTTCTACCTTACAGTTTACTAGCTTCCAAGGACTTTGAGATCAGGGATTTCCTTCTCCAGATTTGTCAACAGCGACTATTTCCCTTTTCATTCATTTGTCCAGGCTTCCCTACAATCTGTACAGATATTTAACACCCACAAAATTCTATGGTGATGAGCTGCACAGATCTACATTGTTTCAGAGAAGAACCTCTGCCCTGCCTCCCACTAGCTTTCTTTGATGTCCCCTAAGATTTGGAGCAGAGGAACCAACTCATTCATGCCTTAAATGTGATGACTCATTCAATATAAATAAAATGTGCAAAGTAGAGATTTTAAAGAATAGTCTTTGGGCGTTTTCTTGACCTGCTTGTAATTTGGTATAGGTGGGAATATTTGAAGGCAGCTAAAACAGCACTCTGGAGTAAAGAATTTTCATCTTCAGCTACGCATTTGTAGCCTTATGTCAGTTTTACAGTTGATTTGAACAAAACCAAATTTTGCAGCAAGTGGGCAGTGTGACTTATCTTTTGTAGATTCCTGGGCTCTAACAAAAGACAGCATTTCTTTCCACTTCTTTACAAAGCCTTCTCTAATTCCAAGTTTTACTAAGTTTGCCTTTTTCTGTTTCTATTGGAATGTGACTACAAAGGTTTCTCTGTGTAATTGTCTTTACAGACTTCATATAATTATTATCCATAAGGCTGGGGCCTAAAGGCTCTTTTTTTTGTACACAGAGATGTATTCTAAGGATTTATTTCTTACTAAACAAGATTTTTTCATATAGTACCAAGTAAATACATTTTTGAAACCTCATTCCTATTCAAATCAAGTCTTGAGTTCAAGGTTCACATTCTCTGCTAACCTCATTCTTGTGTCAAGAGAGTTCAAAGAACTTTCTGCACAGCAAAGAAGCCTTCCTAAGATCATTACCAGGCTGTTGATACTTCAACAACTAAATCTACCCAAAAAACCCAAACAAAACTTAATATCTGAAACAAAATGGAAAGACTCCCCTATTTTGCCAAGCCACGCTGATAAACTACTGCTTTTAGAATATTTTCAGAGGAATGAAAGAGTACCTAATCTTGGGGAGGATCTTTCACATTTTAAATAATTTATATTATAAAAGAACTAGATAAACTAAGACAGGGGCTTTTGGGACCATCTGTGTCAAACCAGTTCAATTATTTAATGACCAGCCAATGATCTTGGGGGCAGAAAACTGTAAGAGACATGGGAAATAATTATCATTCAAAACAAAGCTTAAATTATTCTAGGCAAAGGAGTTCTAATACATTGTATTACTCTACACAACAACGTTTGGAATACAAATCTAATCTAAATGTATCAACTGCGCTCAGGTATGTGTCTGAGAATAACATTTGAACCGTGGTGTAATCTAGTGGTTTGTTAATATAATCAAAATTTATTTTCCCCATATAAAGAATTATTGCAGGCTTTTGTAGAATTTATGATATGTTGAAACTTAACTGTTTCAAATACAAGTTCACTCATCTTCAACTTCAAACTAACTGCAAAGATGCCAAACACTTGTTGTTAAAATATTTTAAATGTTTTAAAGGTTTGTTCTTGTTATACTCACTGGTGCAGAGTTGTCTCTTGGTCCTCTTGACCTGACCATCCTCCCCAGCACTTCTATACCATCAGAGCTAATATTGCCTGCCGCATTAATGGTCTTCTCACTCACTTGCTTGCAGTCAATAATTATTTTGGCCGTAGTCTTGCTGATAACGACATGCAACTAAACAAAAGAAAAGATGCTTTAGCATACCAAGGACCATATAAGATATATCAGTTTCCTGGGAAAAGGGTTGTTCGGTTGTTTTTTAAAATGAGGTCCTAACTCCAATTTGTTAATTAAACTCATATAACAATTTATAGCAAATAATCTAAATGACCTCTAGAGGTCACTTCCAACCTGAATTATTCTATGATTCTAATCTGTTTAATGAATTTATCCTATTTTTCTGTTTATGGAACATCTGCATACAAATTGCCACCTTACATACTTATTCAGTAAGAAAATAATTTATCCCTGATAAAAGATCTACACGATGTTTATGTAATACCCAGATCCCAAAGAGCCCTTGCTTTATGTGGTTAGTAATAATTCTTGGGCCTTGTATGATCCTGCTATATAGCACTGAATTTCACCAACTCATCCTTTATAACTACTTGCAAAAGCCAAAACTAAGCAGCAAAACTTAGGCTATAAATTATACATTAGCCACACAGGAAAACCTTTCATAGTGAAGTTTTTACACTGAAAAAAATCAAATCACATCAAACAGTACAGAAAAGCAAAGCATACCAACAAAGTTACTTCCTCCTGCTGTGACTCAGTTGTCCATTGCTGATATGGGACAGACTTTCCCAGCAGACAGGACAAACCTAGCCACAATTGTCTTGTCATGAGAAAATGCTCAGTTAAGCAAAGGAAAAAACAATTTTGGGTGTGGAGATACCAGATGAAGAGCTGAGAGATCCAGTATCTTCTCTATTACAGAACACTACATGGAGTTCAGAGTCTGAGCTGAGAGAATACCAGGAATAAGTCCGGCAGCTGCTTTACTCTGAGCTCAGTTGGGACTCAGTAACTGAAAAACTGTGATGAATTTGGACTCCTGCACCTCTCACACACATCTATAGCAGGAATCACCATTCAAAATGCAGAAAAATGGTTAAGAAGTGAATTTGCTAAAGCCTCATATATTCCTCCAAAGCACAATTTGAGAGAGTCAGAATTAGACCCCAGATCTTACCTACGTTCCCTTTCTTGCTTCATTGACTAAAAAGGAAATACTGAAAAGTTAAGCTCTGTAGATACCATCCCTCAATCCACAGTGTCCTTTTGTGGTGTTTAAGAATGATACAAACATCAGAAATAAAAATGAACAACAAAAGCACCTTCCACAACAAATATGTGCCACAATCCCAGGACTACTTCATCTGCTTTTGGAAAGAATGTTACAAGTTCTCTAACAGCCAAGAAAAGATCGACATGGCATAGCCCTTAAAATATGTTTTAAAATAACAACTCTGGTCAAAAAAGGGATAATTCTTTTTTTTCCTGTATGTTTTCTTTAAATTTTGAATGACATTTTCAATCCAAACCTAAAAATAAAGTCAATTTATTTCTAAATTACTTTTCAAAGCAAGTATTTTTAATCAACTTTAAAATGCAGACACAAAGCATGAGATGAAAATTGATCACATCAGTTTCAAGATAAAAACTATGATTTGTTTAACATTAATTCAACATTGCAAAGAGACTTCAGACAGTTTGGAAGATGATTCTGAATATGCAAAATACATTTCCTTTGGCAGCAGCTGACCAAATGAAAAAATACTTCAAAACATTAAAAACTCCCAAACCTTTATTCAGAATAATTTTTATTATTATTACCAGTACTAACCTTATGAAAACTCCCATAAAATATCTTCCTTATTTCAGGACCTTCAAAAGTCACGGTTTGAAAATCTCCTTTGTAGTCATAGTTAAAGAAAGTCAGAGTTTTACCACCATCTGTGTGAGAACAAAAAAAAAGGGCTCTTCATTAAAGAAAAGGCCTGATATATTATTTGAAAAAGTCCATTGTATGTTAATAAAGACCATCAAATATGTCAAATCACATGTAAGTAAAACACATTAATAAGTTATATACTGCTCTGGAAGTAACTAGAAATCTCAGAGAAATGTTCTTTTCTTATTAGACAGAAAGAACAGGCAAAAATTTGGGGGTCTGCCTCACCCCATCTACCATAGAAGTGACCCACGCTGGGGCAGCTGGTGCAGAGCTCAAGCCAAGTGGGAAAGGACTCATGTTGGAGAGGTTTGTGGGGAACTGTCTCCTGTGGGTTGACCCCACACTGGAGCAGGGAAAGAGTGTGAGGAATGCTCCCCCCAACCAAGAAGGAAAACAACTCATGAGGAACTGACTGAAACCCCCATCTTCATCTCCCCCTGTGACAAGGGAGAGAAATCATGAATAAAGTGAAGTCTGTAAAGAGTGGAGGAGTGGGGGGAGGTGTATTAAGATTTGGTTGTACTTCTCATTATCTGACTGATTTCTCTGTGTGTAGTGGTTATTTTTCATTCCATGTTGAGTCTGTTTTGCCCATGACACTAATTGCAGAACGATCTCTCCCTGTCCTTATCTCAACTCCTAAGCCTCTCAATATATATTTTCTTCCCTGTCCAGCTGAAAAGGGGAGTGATAGCACAGCTTTCATGGGCATCTGGCCTCCAGCCAGGGTCAAACCACCACAGTCCTTTTTGGCACCCAACATGGGGCTTGAGGAATTTGAGATAAGGACAGTAATTGGAAGAGGGAATAGGCAAACCAGATTGAACAGATCAAGTACTAATATATCTCTTTTAAAACTGGCAGCTATGAAGAGCAACTATCATAGCATCTACAGTTTTTCAACAGTAAATATGGAAACCTTCTAAATTATAATCCCTGTTTTGCAATTGTGGAAGTCAAATCAAGTAGAAATGAAGAGTCACCAAGAGTTCATGTCTGTAGCTCAAAGTCTGCTATCCACCAGACAACATTGCCTCTACACATACACTACTGTTAGCACTGCTGGCTTATACTAAGATAGATTCTAATACGAACAGATTCATAGGAGCAGACGTTTTAAAAGCAAATTAGTATCTACTTTACATCAATTTACAACTAGTACAGCTTTTTTGGATTTTAATATCATTCCTCCCAGTTTAGAGCTTAAAAATTTGACTAACTCCAAATTAAACTCATTTAAATTAAACCTAAAAAACTTCCATTAGAGATTATCACCTTCCAGACTCAGGTACTTGTTCTGGCAGCAGATTAATACATTAGCAATAATAAATCTAGACATAAAATTAATTATTCATGCAGTTAAATAAAAAGCCACTGACAAAACATGAAATACATACTATCTAAAATAACTCCAACCAGTGGTTCATATCCTTCATTTAAAATCTCCCAAAGAGCAAATGGCTCTTCAGGTGTGTCAGGGAGTATACGAAAGAGAAAAGTAATGGTGTAATCAGAAGGGAGACCTTCAGGATGCAAATACCTGTAAGAGAAATAATGTTTTATTACTCTGAATATTTCTTTGGAAATCAAGACTAAGAAGCAAGATGAATAAGCATTTGCAAAATCTACTCAACTCAGTAACTATCCAAATAATACTTATGAACAAATAAGTTATCTTTTCTCTTGAAATCTACAAAATGACCCTTAATTATTAATTTTTTTTTAATTTGAAGATCAAATCAGAGGTCAGTTTGAAGGAAAGCTTAAATTAATTACATTAAAAGCTTTTAAAACAGTAGCTACTCACAAGACATTTGCTATTATCTGGTTTAACAGACAAAGAAAATAGAAGTTGATTGGAAGACTAATCTCAATAGACACATCCTTTGTCATTAAGTCATTACTAATGGATTAAAATTAGGAGTGACAGACTGTTACAGGAAGCTTTATAAATTATAGCTGATGTAGGTTATACATTTCAAAGCCAATATACAATAAAGAGAAGTTGAAACAGATCACACATCACAGATAAAATCTGTTCTTCCAGAATTTTTGCAAAAAAGAGAAAGGAAGTTTATGATTTAGAAGTAGTATGTCATTTTAGGCCATATCCTAAAATTTGTTGTTTAGTGCTTCCAATTTAATTTAATGTTTCGTTGTCAAACTCTGAAGTGGAACATTCGACAAGTGTCTGAAACAACTGACAGTTTTGAAAACAGCAGCTAGCCTGATTCCTTAAAATCATTGGAAAGGGAACTGAAAGAAGCCTGAAGAAATTTATTAAGTTCTTTTCCCCAAATATGATCCATTCCTCCTAATATGTGCCATTTCTGGCACATATAAAATGTATAGATATGAATCATACTGGGAAAGGAGTTAAATGTGATATATAATCAATATATTCTGCACAGTATCTGTAGATGATCAAACAATGTAACACCGCACATTCCCCATAGAGAAAAGAGAGGGGGAACTCAACAGGTATAAGAAAGAAGTCTTATAGTATGGCCACTGTACAAAGAAAATTCAATAAGCAGGGCAAAGCAAACACAAGGTTTAGGGATACAGAGCGCAAAAAGAATAACATTACTGACAATGGCAGCACAGATGAGGTGACAAAACCAAGTGGTGTTATTCAGACATACCTGTAGTCATCAAGAGAAGGGTACTCTCTGAACCATGAAAGAGAGTGAAAGCCTAGTGAAGCAGTAAGATTGAGCTGGTGTGGCAACTACAGAAGATCATGTAAATGCAGCAATCCAATTAGAAAGAAGCAGAAAGGGAAAAAGAATGAGAAATCCAATTAGAAAGAAGCAGAAAAGGAAAAAAGAAGTGAGAAATGTCAATCCCTGGACATTTTAGTCTAGACCCTGGAGGAAACTAAGCACAGAGAATGTGAAACTCCAAGAAGTATAGCTCCAACTGGGACACAAGAGGCTAATCACACAAGAAGACTGAGATGACATCTAATATAAACCTTAAAAGCAACTCCACACTGTTCTTTCTTGTCTCATCTAAAAATATAATTTTTGTAACATGTTCCTGTGTTTAACCAAGCAGAGCCACTGCTTTTCTCTGGTGCCACTTAATACAAAGTGCGGGACTGACTGAGACGAACAAAACACAATACATGGTTCATAGCAGAAATGGACAGTTTCCATCACTTCCTCTCAGAGGAATGATTGTAAGTTTCATGGGAGGTTTCTTCACCACCTCCACCATATTTCTCCAAGGACACAGTCCTTGAACTATGTCCTGCCTCCCAGGAAGGTACTAGATGGTGTTCACACAGACTCTTTTCAGCAAGAGATAATCTTCCTTTGTGATCAATGAATGGACATCGACTAAAGTAAAAGTGACTGAAGTCAGATAAAGCAAGTTCTCACTCTTCACAGGCATTCTGCAGGCAATGAGACTTAAACCCACATTTCAGAAGCACCTTTCAAAAAGGACTACATCCTGGAATCTGCCTGGACATACACTGCAAGAAATTGCTAGGTGCTGAACTGGTACAAGCCTGAAACTGCCTCATGTGAGAAACCCATAAAAGCCAGCAGGCTTACCTACTTTCATCCATAACTGTTATTTTTGAATGAAACTCAGGAGACAAATCATTCTTCCTATCTATCAGTATAGTGTGGATAGATATACAGTAGCCTCTCTGCTCTTCTGACACAAAAATACAGGCCCCTGAAATGAGTAATTGCTTGCACTGCATAATTATCTTAATATGATTTATTATCATTCATAATTTAATACATACTTGGTAGGCTGGGATACCAGGGCGTCCTTGTGTAGTCTGTAACATGGGTAAACATTAAATGTACCAGGTTCCATTGAAACCCCTTCCACAGCTGAAAACTCCTTTTCAACCAAGCCAAACATTTCCATCATTTTAAATCCTGGAAGGCATCAAAATATACATTCTATTAATTTAAATTAATACCACATTACAAGAATCAAAAAAGGACAAAGCCAGTTGCATCAAAGAGTTTCACATCATCATCTGTTTAACAGCTGTTAGCATAAAGGGAAATTTATTGCCTAATATTGTGAAAATCGGGTAATGAAGGGATTCCATAAATCAGGAACAAAAATGAACATAGAAATACTTTACCTGCAAAATTGTTGCCATCTTTAACTACCAATGGGCAGGCTGGAAAAGAAGAGAAGATATGTTTAAGGATACAAGAGATGTCCCACTGGGTCAGAACAATAATCCACTCAGCCCAGTACTCTCTCCCCAAGAACAGCAATAGGATATGCTGCTTAGGAAGAGTATGCAAACCTGACCACTTCCACTCTGCTCCTTGGGATGCACAAGGGTTGTAGCAGAGATATTAAAGGATACATCCCTGTGTGTTCCAAACAATAATGTTTCATGGATCTGCTGTCCATGAATGTATCTAATCCTTCTATGAACCTGCCTTCACAACTTCTTGTGGCAACAAAAATCACTGCTGGTTGTGTTAAAAATGTATGTCTGATACTGGATTTTAACCAAGTGCTCCCTAGTTCTCTATTTGTGAGCTTCTCCAGCCCACTTCCATTTCAACCTCAATTACTTTAGCTGGCATTCTCTGTACATTTTCAAACTCCACAATAGCTTTCATGAGCAAGAGATCTGAATTGCATGCAGACAATCTGTGCACCTATTTTAAATAGCTATAAATCTCTTTTATATTTTTCTTCTGGCAGGCAAGAAAGCACACTAATCTCTTCTAGGAATGCTGCCCTGGGAAATCAATAATCCTACCATGGTGTCAAATACGGCACACTAGGATACTCCAGTGATTCAGAGCTTTCTCAGCATTTAAATTTCTCCCTACCATTGAAAGTACAGTTAATAGTTAAAACCAAAGAATTAATGGAACACAAGCACCATATTTGTGTTCACCCACTCTGATAAAACTCACCGGGTCTTAGAGTTGCAAATGTTTCACATCAGCTATATATACACAGTACCTACTTCCTGGCTTATAAGTAAGAAACATATTGAGGGCGCACACCTAAAAGCATGTGAATTATTGACCTCTAAGCATTAGGTGGTGTTCCAGAATGTCTTTCCTTTCATTTTCTAAAGTGTCTGAAGTGCCACAGATTTCAGAGTTTGGGCATGTTTTGTGTTTTTTGCTAGGCTACAACTCGTCTCCTTTCTCTGATAGTATGAACACTAGTGATTAGCTCTCCATTAATAGATCATAGAACAGTTTGTGTTGGAAGGGACCTTTAAAGGTCACCTAGTTCAAGCCCGTGTCAATAAGTGGGGACATCTTCAATTCAATCAGGTTGCTCAGAGCCCCATCTAATCCGACACTGAACGTTTTAAGGGATGGGGTATCTGCCACCTCTCTAGGAAACCTGTGCCAGGGTTCCACCAAACTTACAGTAAAAAATTTCTTCCTTATATCTAGACTAAATCTATCCGCTCTTTTAGCTGTAAACCATTACCTCTTCTCCTAGTACAACAGGATCTACTAGAAAGTCTCTCCATATCTTTCCTATAAGCCCTGTTAAAGTATTCAAAGGCCTCAATAAGTTCTCCCTGGAGCTTTCTCTTCTCCCGGCTGAGCAAGCCCAACTCTCTCAGCCTGTCCTCGCTGGAGTGGTGCTCCAGCCCTTTGATCATTTCTGTGGCCTGCTCTGGACTCGCTCCAACATGTCTCATTCCTGTACTGAACACTCCCGAGGACTATCCTCTGGATATGGTCATCCAACCAATTCCTCATCCATTGAGCAGTCCATCCATCAAATACATCAAATTAGCCACAAGATTTGAGTAATAATGGATGTGGCAAACTCTACTCTTACAGATAGTTAAAATAGTCTAGAAAATGAAATGTAATGAACATTTTAGCATAAATTCTGACCAATTAAAATTTAAAATCTGAAATTATTATTTTACAACCAATAGATGTATTCTGGATTTATAGCAAACAACCATCAATTATTTTGAAGTTACAATACATTCACTCCCTTATTTTTTTATGGAAGCAACATTAGCTACAACATCTACAGTAAACTATGTTAAAAATACTTCTCAGTAGAAAAATAGTAGTTACAAAACCCCTCAGCACTTATTATTTTAGAAGCAAACATAAGTCAAAATGGCTAACTTGCTGATGCAGTTTCACAAACAAAAGTGATTAGCTCATCTTCAATCTTTGCAAAGGCATCAAAGTCATCCACAAAGAAGACATGTCTTTCACTGGGCTTGCTGCCAATATTAACCAACTCTGAATAGTCGGCATCAGCTACTCCGATAGCAAAAAAGCTGAAACCTGTAAACCAAAAAAGAACACTCTCATGAGTCATTCATTTAGAGAGTGGAAATACAATATGAACACAACTGTATTTGCATTGGCTCCTTTCTTGATTAAATAGAACAGTGGAAATTTTATTAATATCCTATAACACAAGAAAAGTCATGCATGTAATTAAAATAAAGGCAATACATTCTATGTGAGATATTTCCTTTGGCTGTGCTTAAATCAGTTAAAGTTAATGCTTAAGTGTTTTCTTGAAGACATATAAGACTACTCAGTAGTTTAAAGTTTTAGCATATGTTTAAATGCTCTTCTAATTTTCTAATGTTATACTGTGTTACAGACAAAAATATCCATGTATCAAGTATATCATAAATACAAAGCACAGAAATTAATTTCCTGTCTTTTACAGATTTTGTTCTCTACCACATATTAAACAGTTTTGAAGCCACTGCTGAAATAAATGCATTCTCATTTCATCAGCAACTTAATTGCACAAGTTGAATATGTTCTAAGTATTCTCCATGAATTTATTTCGAAATTTGAGCCTGACTTCAAAGATTTAAATGAAATGGGAATTATATCCTACATGTTTGAGGGACAGCAAACTACCTAAAGTTTTTAAAAGTTTTCTTTTCCATAAAAGAAAAACCTGTCTACATCAGGCTGAATATTGTTAATGGACACACTGTTCTTGCATGGCTCAGTCCCAAATTTTCTCCAGTCAAGCAATACCATCTAAGTTCAAATGAGGCCCAGGGGCATTCTATGGAGCTTTTACTATAACAAAACTTTGACTTAACATATTATAACAACATCTTAACATGTCATCCAGGATTAGCACTCTTCGTGCCAGCCTCTATCACAGATACAGGTCAGTACATGCTTTGACCTTCTATACAAGGACGTCTTAACTAGAAAACAAACCAGTTCAGTTTGCTTGTAGCTATAAGACTACACTTCAGAGATGACAGCCCAGATCTCAAGATCACATCCCCTAAATTCTTCATTATGGGGGAAATTGACAGCTACGCAATTTTAGCACTGCTGCCAAAATGAAAAATAACAGTATTAAACATTAAACAACAAAAAAAAAATCAGACTCTAACCATATCCTAGTGATGTTCTGAGTTTGTCAGCATTTGCTGTTTTTTCCAAGTTGTCCTCATCTGATGCCCGCACATACATAGTTACAATTAATGAGAAAAAGGAAAATGTGAACTGTTCTTAAGACTACATGCTTTACCATCTAGTTGCATTTCTCTGGAGACTTTGTTCACATCATCCTGTGATCGCCCATCAGTAATGACAACCAAAACCTTTGGAATGCCTCTTCTCATGCCTGCCTCTCCTGTAAACAAGATTTCTCTTGCATGTTTAATGGCTTTGCCTGAAACAGAAAAAATTGACAACATAATTTGTCTGTGACATAAATCCAATTTCTACTGGCTTCTCATACCATATGTTAGACATCAATAAAAGAAGGTATCTCCACATAATCTGTCTCAAAAGTGCCTACTCAGAGCTATGATTTAAGACTGGAATGATTATGATACTGAAGAAAGCTGAGCACCTAGCTATAGATGAATTTCAGTAAGGGGTGTTGGATCCTCAGCAGTCTGTAAATTGGTGCATTCTGTAGTTATTAAAATAGAGATTTAGAAAAGTTTAGTTTTAACCCTAACCTTCAAAAACCATGGATGGCTCCAGCCATCCATTTCTTCAATCCGTGCATGGGAAAGAGTATTCTGTGCAGGTTAGACATACCAAAATCTTCCCTTACCAGATTGTACAGCACAGTCCAGGTAACAACTGAAAGTGCCATTGTAGCATTTTCTTGAGTAAATGGAAAATGTGCTGTTTTGATACTACTGAAACTAAATGCTGTGGAACAGCTGCAAGAATTTCTGTGCAGTCTGAGAATAAAATAACATACAGTTTCCAAATAAAACAGATTTTAACCCTTTCAGCACTCATCTTTAATTTCTTCACATCAGAGAGCTATCTTAAGGGATTAATTAAAAATGTAACTGTGTTCAATTAACAGTCTTAAACATATCACTGAGGCTTAACTGTCCTGATTCATAACAGACCCTCCACTCTGTTCACTGTTTTCCTACACTCTCTGCAAGCTCCTTCCCACCTTCTCCCCCCTCCCACAATTCCACTTGCCAAGCTGACTCTTTATTAGAACCTGTTTCAGTTTCCACAGTCATTTGCCTTGGACTAGCTCCCTCTCTTCTCCCCTGGCCCAGAGCTGGTCAGAGGGCTGCAGAGGCAGCAGAAGAGGGTGAAGGGTGTAAACAGCAGAATACAAAGACTTTCTAACTTCAAAGCCCAACATTTCACTTCCAGTGTGGAGATACCATGTTCTCACTGGACTTGCACTGATATATTATACCACTTAGCAAATAGGAAAGAAATACTGCACAGAAAGTAGCAGGGAGAAAATCTGCATCACAATCATGATCTTTCTCACCTGTTTTTGTATTTCCTCCTTTGTAAGCTATTTGCTGAATAGCTTCAAGAAGAGTTTCTTTAGTTCTGTATGCGTTCAATTTAAATTCAGTCCTGGGATCATCACTGAACTGAATTATTGCCACCTGTGCACACAGAAAATGTGTCTGTTAGTAAGCACCACCCAGTGCATAAGCAAAAAGTGAGTCAATCAGCACATTTAAAACAAGGAGTTATCTTGTAACTTTGCTTCATCTCTAAACTGAAGAAACAATATTTTTTTTCTTTCAGAAGCTTTCACTAAATAAAGATTAATTTTACTCTCCACAGCCTTGGCAACAACCTCACACTTTCTAATTTCATTTTGCAGCAAACAGGATGAGAAAAGTAATACCCACTTTGGCCAAAGCAATCTCAATCGAGCCCAAAACCAAAATCCTAGTTACAGCTGCTCACACGTGTACAGTTACTCATACACAGAACTGCAGGGACTTTATTCAGTCTCCACAAATTAATAGCTGCACATAAGTAACTTAAGTTAGGGAGTAATGCTGAAGTAAGTAATAGAAAGATGCAAGAACAAATTCTGAAATACTGCCTCTCCCATATATGATGCTACATTAATCCATACCCTGTAATTCAATACTAAACACCAAATCCCTGTAACTCACAGAACATATATTAAACTTCATATTCCATAAGTGGCATCCCTGATTTAAAAGTTGCAATGCACATGCTTAAGTTTAGGCTTGTGCCTAAGTTTCTGAAGCACCATCGGCTATATTATGGGAAATTAGCTCTATAGCAAGAAACAGTAAAAACTGAGCATTCTTCAGTGTTTGAAAAAGTTAAAAATAATTTTCAATACTATCCCAAACTGCATATTATACAAGTAACACATTATATTGGCAATAATCTTTTCTGGCACAGATTACAGTATCTCTCTAATCAAATACATAAATAGAACAAATTGTAAATAGTATATTTTATTTCAAGCCTTGTAGATTTTGTAGAGCATGTGATTTTAAATAGATGAAGTTTCAAACTTTAATATCGATGCCACTTTTAGCTTATCTAGAAAAAAACACAACAGTGAGTACCAATACCAAACAATTAGCACAAATTAAATCTCATTAGAATGATTTAGAGGAGACTGAAATGATACTTAGCCTTCTTATTAGCAAAATTCATGTAATGAATTTCACCATATGGCATGTATAAAAGAAGATATTGGAAAAAAATGCTGTCCTAGAGCAGTTTATATTTTCAAAAGAACTGTGAAATGCCATCAATTACTTTTTGATTCATTTCACTCCTGGTGCTAGTCTAAATACCCTGTCAAGTGCATGCTCTCTCTCTCCCTCTACACGTTGATTACCTGCGTTCCATCAGGACCAATCTTATCCAAAGCTCCGACAGTGCTATAGAGAAAGCTAATTATTTTATTGAAATTGTCATCTCCAATACTCCATGACCCATCCACCAGGAACACTAGGTCAGCTTTGGCTGCTTTGCACACTGAGAAAGAAAAGCAAGAGTTTTGGAATTAGAGCAATCCTTCAACTCCTTATGGAATCTCACAAATCACTTAAGAAAACGTAACTATCATGAAAAGCTCTTGTTTAATGTTAAGTTACTAATGCTTCAGCAAACAGACCTGCTGGCATTGACTTCAGTGCAGGTGTAGAAACAGCTGAGCTCTGCAAGGGGTGAATGGTCTGCACTGACACGATACGCTTCAAGGTCATAACAGGCCTTTAAAATCTGGCTAAACATTTTCATTTTTATTTATTTTTATTTAGGTTGTTAAGTAAAGTCATACATAAACAATCCCAGACTCCTAGCATGATGCAGTAAGAAAAATGAGAGAATCTCAACTGTGGAGGTTCCCACTGGAAAACTGGAACATTTGAAAAGTTACTCCGAAGCTCTGCAGTGCGTAATGCTTGTCCCCTTAATTGCACTATTTAGGACCAACTCAGGTTTCCCCCATGCTCCTCTTGCTCCAGCATGTTCCTATGCAAAATGAACTGCAGAGCTGTACACCTTCCCACACGAGTTGCTGACTGTTTGATGGGAAATGGGAACCTTCAGTGCTTTAACGAATCCAGGTCTATTGCTCAGGGTCAGAAACAAACAGTCTCAAAGCAAAGTTATTTTTTCAACACATTTCATCTTGAAGAAAAATGTTCAGCTAAATTCAGAGAATGGGACAGGAAGATATATACCCTTATTTCTAGTTTGCATTATATATATATATACACTGCTATATAGTACTAAAACACACACACAAAGTTGGTTTTTTCCCTGCACTCCTTGGATTAAATTCTCTATTACTGTGGATCAGTTTTGTCCGCCAGCTTCAAGCTGACAGATTTGACCCTCAGTGTCCAACAACATGCTCCCCTCAGAGGAACATTTATGAGACTCTGGAGAAAACTCTAGATGTTCCAATAATAAATAGAAGGAAATTTACATTTAAAGAGAGAAGAGACTGAACATGTGCAACACTTTAAAAAAATATATCTAACTTTAGGTAGTGAGAAAAATAATGCTGATTTAGAAGTTTAATTACCCTAGGATATCTGCTTCACTTGCAGAATAAGTATGGTTTAGGAGTTCTGGAAAATATCACACATATTAACTCTCCTTTCTGTAAACTTCAACACAAAATAATGATGTCAGACTTTTGGCTGATTACATTTAAGCCAGCAGCCTTAACAGTGTCGCTGTAGCAAATGCATTTTGACATCCGATCTCCACAGGTCTCAAAGTGCATCAGAAGCAGAAAAACACTGTGTCAACGTCTTGAAACTACTACACACCCACACATGCAGCACTTGCCTTCTTTTGCAGGAGGGATTGTAGGTGGTGGAGGTGGTGTTGAAGGTGTTGTTGGTGGTTGAGTTGGAAACGGTACTGGAAAATAAAAGGAAGGAATATTTTTAAAATACTTAAGAAATTGTATATCTATTAAACACAGCATCTTCTACTCATCTCCACATTTAAAAGCCAGTATCTCTAATCAACTGGTTATGCAATTGGAAGAAATGTAGGTGAACATGCGCATGCAATGTCATCCTCTACTGACCACCTGGAAAAGGATAGCACTATTACAGAGCAATGAATGGCTACATGTCACCGTGAAGGGTATAATGATACCACTGAACTACTGATGGAACTTCCCTTTTTTTTTGTATTTCTCCAGTGTAGTCAACCATCACCTAGTATCCATAATTTATTTTGTAAAATGTCAGTGTATTCTTCCTTCCTGACCACAACCAGCCCTTAGTCACAGAAAGTAGGTCTCTACCGGCTCTGGAATGAAGAAGATATTAGTCCTGCAATCCAAAATACAAGATACAGTGCAAAAACAAGCCAGTGCCTGCACTTAGAGCAATCATAGCCTGTCCTGGTCAAGATTTTCCTGAATTTAGTGGAAGAAGAAGTATTTTGTTTCCAGCTGGAGATGTAGTTCCAACCACAAGTCTACAGGACTGTGGCTTTGTTGCCAGCAGCAACTTCTACAAGGGAGTTTCTGCAAACTGGTTACTGTGTCTCATCCTGGTCCTGGCAATAAGCTTTGGAATGACAACCTCCCAGAAACCTAGCTGAATGTGTGATCGCTGACTGACAGCTTTGCTGAATGCAAAAGCTCTATTTAGTGCCTTTCAATACAGTCTTGGCTGAATTCTCAGAAACCATAACTGTGGGAGGGTTTGCTTGAAGAGAATTACCTACCCTGAGAGAAGGGTAACAGCACAGTGGTGAACAGTAATATAGGGTGAGAAGGTGGTTATCACTGAGACTGAAAATGGGCTTGAAGAGAGATCAATAATGTTAAAATATTTGCTCTATTCAGTTCCTTTGTTTTGCAATATTTTGAACTCATGAGAGCAGGATCTCACATTCAGAGATGTGAGGAGGTTCATTTTTTGCCTGCCTTTTGTTATTGAGAATAATAATAAAAAGCTTCATTTACTTGCTTGTTTCAAAATACATAAGTAGATAGGGTATCAAAGTCCCATTTAACTGTAAGTTACTCAGACACTGGTGAAGTTTTACCAAATGACAAGAACTGCAGGATACAAAACTCTGGGGTTTTTGGTTTGGTTTTTTTTTTTACAAAGTCACATATTTTCAGAGTATCCCCTGGTGAGACTTCTTATGAAGAAAACTAAACCGTCCTCCCTGTTTCCATTCTCATTAAGAAGTCCAACAGTGAATGAGACTTGACAAGTAACACACAGCAGTGCTGTAAGAATCCTGCGCTTCTGCGGGGGAGTCACAGTACAGTTGAAAAATTAAAAACTCAGCTAAAGAGAACTGTGTAGGAATAGCACTTCTGTAGGCAAAGCACAAAACACAAGAAGCAATCAAGCATTATCACTGCTGTCTGAACTCTGGTTTATTTTACTTACGTGTTGTCTCCATGATGCTTACAGCCGGGCCCTCTATCTCCTGAAGCTGGGTATGAACACTGATTTTATATTCAGTCCCAGGCATCAACTCAAAGAAACAGTGTCTAGGTGTCCCTCCACCAAGGTTTACCTCTTGCTTCTTGCCATCTGGAATTAGAAAAAGGAACGATTAAAACATACTGTGCTGTTTTATTGAATAATGTAATTTAAGTCTGAAATAAGGTGGTATGATGGGAGATACAGGACAAATAGTCGACAAATTAATAAACTACATGCTGCCTTATTTCTGGAAATTCATCCCTACACAGAAGTCTCTATAGCATTTCATTCTTCAGATTAAGTAGGAGCTGAGGAATGTGTCAGACACCTACAGGAAGAAAGATTACTTTCACCATATGCACTGAAGTTAATAAAAAACCCACTAATGCTGTCATCAATGGGCTTTGGATCTGGTCCTAAATTATCAGAGTCTAATGAGGAATTGTTTCATTATGTAATTCTAGAGCATCCTTTGTCTATGTCTCTGGTTCTCAGAATCTGTAATGTGCTTAGTAATTGCAAGAGAGCCCAAACTAGGTATTGTATTCCAGCTTCCACTAGTAACCACTTAAGTTTGTTAAGGAATAGTACTTACACTGTTCCAAAATTAATTCTGCTAATTTCTAAATTGAAAAACATATTGATAGTGGAATACACCTGGGTACTTGAAATAGCATAAGACATATTTTAGTAATAAGAAGAAAGCCTTCAGCACAATTAATTCATAACCTCTAGCAGAAAGAAGTGAATTGCAAGCCACTGTTCTCAAGTTTTATAGAGTATTGTGGTATTTCAGTCCCAGAGGAAAGCTGAGAACTACACACTGCTCACTCACTCCCACAGGAGAAACAGACAGAGCCTCTGTGTGTTAGGATAAGGACAGTTTACTGACAAAAGTACCGTGAAAGGGGAACAATAACAGCCTGCAGCAAATTTCACTTAAACAGAGTACCTTATTGACCCAACAATAACACAGAGTGCTGCATGATGCAAAGACCAACTGGATGCCCCAGATGCACTCAGACTGCCCTGGAGGCACCCAGGAGCATCATTCCCCAAACAGCCCCTTTTATGGGGGAGTGATGTCATGTGGTGCAGAAAACAGGTGGTAAGGATGCTCAGCTCACCTGTGCTGGCTGCTTGGAGAGGTTGATTCTGGCCTGGCCAGAACCAGGACAAGTATATACAAAAAATGCCAGTCATTCACTGCCAAGGAAAAAGCACCTGATGCTTATCAAGGGGTGGTACATTAGTATGATTTGATCACTGCCTGAATGTGACACACAACCAGCCTGACAATCAGAACTCCTCATGATAAATGTTAGTAAGAAACAATTGTTCACACTTCAGCTCATTCAGCTCATATTTAGGCTCTTTCAGCTTAGTTCTGGAAGCTCTATATGATGAAGGCAGAAAGTTGGCTAGCTCCCAGATGAGAAGGAAATCTGTTCTGTCTTGTGCCAGCCAAGATCTCTGCTTTCTGAAGAGACTGTCTGTGTTTCAGGCCTTCAAATAAACTGTATTTTATAGTAAACTGTATTTTATAGTAAACACTATCCCTTTGACATGCCATAGAAAGGTCATTATTTTTTTGCAAACAAATTAGTATTATTTTTCATGATACCTTTGATAGATCCTATTAAATGTTATTAACTACAATTCACTCAAGTTATCCAAGCTTGCAATTTGTCACCATCCAAAAGATCACTGATGTCTACTGGGGATAAGAGTCTGAACAGTGACTTCTCCATAACCTCCTCTGGCTACAGCTGAGAATCAATGAGATGCAAAAGACAGTAATTCACCCTCTACACAATCCATGCTAAAAGCATCAAGACACCATGCATTGCTACATAAAGCTATCTTGTGTTTATCCAGATGAGCAACATGACTACAAGCTATAATTAACAATTAATAGAGTGAGAACAGACAAATCTGGACACTGCCCTGTGAGCATGGTCTGGGTTTAACCAGAGCTTTCTGTACCTTTATGCCCTCTTCCTGCGTCCATCCAAATCCTACAGAGCCACCACTGATGGTTTAATTGTAATCTTAGGTGTATTCCATTCATCCTTTATCCATCTTCTGTCCCTCACACTAGTGAAAAGCTCAGGTGATCACTCAGCTTCTACTGATAGGTAAAACTACTTCCCATAAAAAAGGACAAGTAATCAACATCTGTTTGATATAAAAACACACTAATGCTCCTTTTACTCCTGAAACTTTCAACTGTCTTCTGTCCATCATTTCAGCTATTTCAAAAGCCACTCTACAGATCTTTCTGCATACAATTTCCTAACTTAGGTGATTCAAATTCCTGGGTTAGACCATAGGTCCATACAAAATTATTAGTTACTTACCCACAAGTGATTCTATAACGACCCTGTATGCAGTAGCATGTCTGTGAAGCTGCCACTGAGCACAGAGGCTGGTCATGCGGACCTGATAGGAATCCAAATTTGATACACCCAGGTATACTGAAAATTAAATACCAAAACCTTAGATTTACTCCTCTAATAAGACAGACAAGGCAAAATGACAAAGGAATTACAGTGAATTGTTTTGTGTCAATTAATTTCTAACAAATAATTTCAAATTCTACTTTAAAAAAATTATGCCAAGAAAACCCAAAATGGGAAAGGGAAAAAAATAGAGTCTTTAGACCCAAAGTTTGGGACTTCAGTTAATTTAATTAAGACTAAATAATGAGCAATGGAAAAAAATCAGTTACTACAAGTGAGTATAAAAATACAATTTAACAGCAATATTTCTGTAAAAATCTAATTTAAAATTGAGGCTTAGATATATAAAGACTAAAGCAGACTATGTATATGGAGCTAGGAGGAAAAAATGGCTAAACAGACTTTCCACTAAGGTAATTTCTATCTCCTACTATACAAGTATACTTGGCTGATAAACAATATCTGATTTATGAGCCCTGACTTGCTAACAGCCAGCAGATTATTTTAAAGCCTGATACAGTATGATAAAAAAAGATATTTTAATTTCAGGAAACAATTTGCACACAACTGAGAAAGTCTTCCATGTGAGAATTCATTCACGGAGCTGCACAAAGCCATAGTTACAGCAAGAAACAGCCTGTAGAGATCCGAACAGCATGAAATCATTCTTACAGGTTTTGGCTACGCCTGTTAGAGCATCACTGAAGCCTGTTGAGTATGAAGCAAATACTTTAACGCTGTACTCTGTTCCACTGAAGAGATTTAGAATGAGAATGGTATTAATATCATCCCCTACAAAGGTCTCCAGTGCAGGACCAGGGACTGCAAAAAACAGAACAGATTAGAAAATAATTTGCTCATTCAGAATTATCAGGTATTAAAACAAATATAAAGACAATTTCAAAATTACATGTGCTCCTAAAGTTACTGCTGCCTCTTTTTTTTTTTTTAAACCATACACAAAAACAAAGGCACTCTGCTCTGTCCTAGCATGGCTAGGAGCCACAAAAACACTTGGGAAATTCAGCAGTGGGATTCATTAGGGCAGGGCTAGACACTGGCATCTGTTAAGACTCTTTTGTTCTGCTTCAGTGACTTACTACTGCCCTAAATAGGCAGCCAAAGATCTCCTCAGTTTGATGGTGTGCCAGGACCAACAGGGGAGGACAGCAAAACAGTCCCAGCCAGCAAAACAGTCCCTAAGGGGTTCTTATACAACAGCATCATTTAACACTGTGCAAAAATGGTAATGAAAATAAGAAAGAATAAAACTTTCCCAATTCAGAACTGCAAGCAGCTCCTTTGTCACCTCTCTTAACTGTTCTGGATACATTTCAGAAACCAGGCAACAGTATTGACTTTGGACAGCATTTTGGTCCCTTAGTGGTCATACATTTGTATGTCACTCTCGATAGACGACTGTGTTTTCTCAAGAAATTTGAAGGAGAATGGGTGCCTTGTCTAATTGCAATGTGCAGGTGGGAAAAGGATGCAGCACAGACAAAATGGGCAACAAATGGCAAGTTTTTAGGGGAGGTGTCGGGTGGGAGTTAAAGTCAAGGAAACTAAAACTTTGTTTGCATTGTAAGGGGAAGGAAGCTGAAGGACAGGAGAACTCAGAAGAGAGGTACGGAAAAAGAGCAAAGGCAGTCTCTAAAATAAAGAGTCATGGTAAAAATTACATAAAAGGACAGACCAAAAGAGTTGGGTTTGATCAGCCTTAAGATGGGACATCTAAGGGAGAAGCTCACTGCTGCTTTCACCTACCTAAAGGAGGGGGCAGAGAAGATGGAGACAAATTCTCTTCTGTGGCAAATAGGAAGATAAAATAGACAAAACTTGCAATGAGGGAAGTTTTGAAAACAGTTCAAAAGAGTTCAAAGAGGAAAAACAGTTTCACAGTGAAGGTAGTAATAAACTGGAACAGATGCTTAGAGAGGTTTTGAAATCTCCATCCTCAGACATATTACAAACATGACGGGAGAAGGTCCAGCAAAGCCTGTTCCAAACTGGCCTTGCTTTGATCAAGTTGGACCAGATGCTATCCAAAGATCCCTTCCAAACTATCATTCTGTGACTATGAAACTTTCATTTAAAAACCTGAGACACCTAAATAATAGCACTTTCAAGGCTGTAACATCAACCTTAAGATTCAAGTACAAAATTCAGCAAAAGATGATGTCAAGACATTGTATGGTCAAAAACAAATAACCAAAAAAATCAGCTTAAAAACTCACTGTTGATAGGTTTGTAAACAATTCTGTAACCCATTGTTGGTGATGGTGAGGCATCCCAACTGATACGTAATCTGTTGTACCATTCATCTGAGACTCGTAAATTTCTAGGAGCCGACAAGGGCACTAAAAGGAAACCAAACTGAGCATTTACAACTTTATCTCATACAAGCACATACATAAAATATGACATACACATGAAAAGAGTGAAATAGCTAGTAATCTCAAATTTACAGTGAAAAATGCCAGAATCTAGGTCTTTAATCAAGTTCTTCCTTGGCATCAAGCCAGTGGAGTTGATGTGTTTAAGAGAGTTATACCAAATGATACCAGGGATTAATTATGAACTTTGTTCAACAAACAATGAATTCTCAAATTAGTTCCCAACTTTGAACCTGCAGTTTCTTAAAAATGTAAGACAATTCAGAAATAGTTGTATTTTATTTGTATAGATTCCATCAAGTGCACTACAGTTTTTAATGTATAAATCATGTGAACACAGTGCTTTCAAATGGAATCAAAAGAATGATTATAAGTGATTTAAGAGTCCTCAATTTAGACATAAATTATGTAAATTAGGAGAATAATTCAATAAAACTATACTATCATGACTAGCAGTGCATAATGAGATGATTTTCTATCAATACACAGTAGAGAGGGAACTTAAGCTACAGCTGAGTAATCTTTTGGTACTTGGTCAGAACTCTGGAGATAATGCAATCAGTTTTATAAAAAGTTCAGCAGCATTTCTAATGACCTTTAGGAAGTAATGATCTCACACAAAAGAAAATCTAACAGCACAATGGTTGGTTTGATATTATCCCAGCAGGCTCTGTTTACTTTATTTTCTGCATTAGTTGGCTTGTCCTTGGTGGGCTATCAATCAAGGACTTACCAGCTTTATTACTCAACAAGTTTCTGCAAACTCACAGTATTTGAATATAAAATACAACCTGTCAATTAGAAGTAACCTATTGTTTATAAATCAATGAACTGAGATTAATATAAATCTCTTGAGTCATAGAAGTCATGCAAAATAACTCATGTTTACACTAAAATATGTCACTACAGCCAAGAAAAAAAGGCCAAAAGAGTAAGCTTTTCTCCATGAACATCCTGGCCAAAGACAAGCAGAAAATTTGTTCTTACGAGTTTTGCCAGGTGCTGAGATGCTGACTCCTTCCCCATCAGAATAGATGGGAGTGATGGTAACTTTGTATTCTGTGTCAGACAACAGAGGCTGAAGCAGAAGGGTGTTTTGTCTCCCAGGCACCATTACCTGGATGGTCAGAATAAGAGAAATGATCAAACTTAATGATCTTTTTATATATTACGTGATCTCTGACACCACATTCTTCTAGTATTGATGTATAGCTTGTGTTTTTAAATATTTGTGATGCTCTATGGTAAAATAATTACATTTTCCTACCTTTTAACAGATCTACTTGCTACATCAGAGTAAAATGAAAAGGAGAAGGTGCCTATGGGATAACACAGTTTTATATTAAACCTATGAGCCACTACAGTTCCATAAACTATTGCTAGTATGTGGATATTTAAACAATTTTAGTGTACATACAAAATAAATCCTCTTATTGTATTTAGCCTTGAAATGAATATGATTGGCCAGAAATATGCCCATTAATTAAGGTTGATCTTCTTGGAGGACAGAAAAATCTTTCTTCCCTGGCAGGGAGGAAAATTAATTCAGGGGTTCAAGAAACATGAACTGAGCAATCAGGAATAAGACCTGTTTGTTCCATCTGCATCTAGTCTGAGGACAAGGAAATGAAGGTAGCTATTTAGGTGAGGAAGTAGGAATATATTCCACAAATAGCAGAGGATCCCAAATTGTCATGAAACATGGATGCTCTACAGTCCAAGTCCAACCAGGAAACCCCATACAAGTAGAAAAACTGGAGAAATCCCTCCAGGCAGTTTTGGGTATGTGAGAGCAAATGTTTCAAAATGCTGAATTAAGCATTGCTTCTTTTAATGTAGTACAAGGTTTCCCCATAAGCAGCTATTTGTGAAACTCTTCAATAGATTACTGTATTTTAGTCAGAGCTAAAAAGTAAATACAAACAAATAAATAAATAATATAGTGTGATTGGCATCACAATAGTGATAGTATAGGTGCTCAAGTAAAGCCTTGCAATCTTTTAATTTGCCAGTAAAATTTTAATCTCAGGGACCCTCCAAAGGCTGAGTGGGAGCTACCAAACACAGTGGGCATGGTAAAAGGAAAAAAAAAAAATAAAAAAGATAAACCAGTCCTATGTTTCCTTCACAAAATCTTTGCACTCAAATGATGTTCTCAGCAGCAACAGCCCCAAGGTCCAACCTCATGTTTTGGACCCTCTCTGGCCCATCTCCATCGTGTGAACCTATCACCTGAACCAGCAAATGCACATATTTGGCAAGACATTGATAGACCTACAAGCCCTTTAAACCCAAGAGGGAAAAGCAGAAACTGATCCTAAAAGCATTTTGTTGTTTCAAAAAAGACTGATGCATGAGATGATGGCAGAACAAAATTTTCTGAAACATATACTCACCAGTTTTAGCGCTTCAGGATACATTCAAACTATTTCTAATTTGGGCAAGTGATACACAGAAGGGAGTTAATCTAGTAGACACAGGTGCTGAGACTTGACAAAAGTACTTCATTCATTGATCAAAATGGGACAAAAACATCTAAAGATGCATGCATGAGAGATTCCCATGCTAAACTCTCACGTACATATTCTTAAAACACAAAAACCCAGTTTCTGAGAAACCAGTTTCTTTCTTTGGATTTTTTTAGGAGGAGATGCAAGCATGGGGAACTATCTTTTTCCACATGCACACATCAGAAATCTTCTACAGAGCAACATAATTTTCAGCAGTGAGAAACATTTTTGGCTTCCAGGAAGAAAAAAATATGATCTTTCCAGTCTGTACAGCACATTTAAGAACATACAGGCAATTTAGGTTGTGACCCTTCTGTAGTGAAAAATATTCTATTACGTTTTCTAGTCCCTGATCTTCAGCCAATTGCATAAAGGATTAAAAAGTTTATTAATATTTTTATGGAAAGGGAGGAGTAACTGAAATTTATATCACTGAAATCAGAGCCAAAAAATCTAAGCATCCACCACAGAATTGTCATGCTATAGTATATTTAAGCCCAAATTCCACAAAACTTTTGAGTTCTGGTTAAGAAATGTACTCAAGCGTATAAACAGTACCCTAGAAATTGAACATCTCTGCCATTTTATTGACATCTCTATTGCACCTCTCAGGTGCTTGAAGCCACATGACAAAATACATTCCTTCCATTTAAAATTTGCTTAATTTTAAGTATAATCTTATATAATTCCATATTCAGTATTTATGTGCATGATTAATTTCAGAGACACATGGTTAATCTGTTTGCTGAATTATGACCAAAGATAATGACACTTGAGAGTGTACTTAAAATTAAATAATCTGTGGAAGTTGAGCCAAGATACCTACTTAATCATTCAATTTTAGAATTTGCTTTAATGAGCTTTTGAATAAACTCCAACATCCTTCTGATAATCAGAATCTGAATACCTTTCTCACAGTCCTCACTTCTTTTAAAAATAATTGTTGAATACTAAAACAGAACTACATTTATATGATCCAATTTGATTAAGCTTTCTAGAACTGAAACAATAAATCTGGGATCTGAATTTCAAAAACTTTGGGCTATTGTCAGAAGAACAGTACAATTTGTGCAACTGTATGATAAACTATACTATCATATAGTTGAGGTATATTCATAAAGCATGTTTTCCAGCACAAAAGGAAACCATTACAATGAAAGTTCATTTTCAGATTATAGTTGAAAGAGATGGCTAAAAAGTAATTTTCTACCAAAGTCTCATATAAGATGAATGAAACCAAAATGAAAAAGACTGATTCGTATTTTCTAGAAAAACGGTATTCAACTAACTCATTTTAATAATTTTTATTGACATAGCCTGATATGGGGCTCAAAATGTCAGCTGCTAGACATCAAAAAAAATAGATCCTATGGGGTTGGAACCAGATCTTTAAGGTCCCTTCCAACCCAAAGCATTCTAGAATTCTATATTTTTGATATAATTATTCTATGAACAAAAGTAAGTAAGTCATGCAACAGACACAGAAGGAGAATGATATGGGGAATATTTTTGCATTCTGAGCTGTTTACTAAGAAAATAACCTCAAACACACAACTTAATCTCTTATATGTATCTACATAGAGTTATCTCAAAATTTTATAACTTAGGTTTTGTGGAAACAAAGCACTACAACATTAAGATTTCTCCAATTGTTAAAAAAACCCCAAAACAACCCAGAAGACAGAATCACAGAATCGTAGGGGTTGGAAGGGACCTCAAGAGATCATCGGGTCCACCCCCCCTGCCAAAGCAGGCTCCCTAGCTCATATTACACAGATAGGTGTCCAGACGGGTCTTGAATAACTCCAGAGAAGGAGACTCCACCACCTCCCTGGGCAGCCTATTCCAGTGCACTGTCACCCTCACTGTGAAAAAGTTCTTCCGCATGTTGGTGCGGAACTTCCTGTGCTCCATTTTGCAGCCATTGCCCCTTTTCCTGTCCCCACAGACCACTGAAAAGGGGCTGGCCAATTCCCCCTGCAACCCATGTTTAAGATCTTCAGGATCAGGAGAAGTGTAGCCAGCAGGTGAAGGAGGTGATCCTCCTCCTCTGCTCTGCCTTGGTCAGGCCCCACCTGGAGTACTGTGTCCAGTTCTGGGCTCTCTGGTATAAAAAATACAGGGACCTCCTGGAGAGAGTCCAGAGAAGGGCTAGGAAGATGATTAAGGGCCTGGAACATCTCCCGTATGAGGATAGGCTGAGTGAGCTGGGACTGTTCAGTCTAGAGAAAAGAAGACTAAAGGGGGACCTAATTAATGTTTATAAATATCTTAAGCATGGATTGCAGGGGATGGGCAATAGTGGCTCCACTGAGGAGTCCTCAGGGCAATCCACAGAATTTTCCCTACTATAATGTGGACCAACATCCCCAAATCCGTCACTGTGCTGCTGGCATTTACCTTCTTCCACCGTCAGCTCACATCATATCTCCGGAAGCACTTGCCTAACCCCAGCAGCCTTCAGAATATCCCCTCCCCACTTCCTAACTAGTTTAAAGCACACTCAATGAGCCCTGCCATCTCCTGGGCAAGGATTCACTTTCCCCTTTGGGACAGGTGAGCCCCGTCAGCAGTAATCATGCCAGGAGCAGAGTACACCATCCCTTGGTCAAAAAACCCAAAGTTCCTATGCTGGCACCAGCCTTTCAGCCACTCATTCAAAACAAAAAAAAAAAAAAAAAATCCACCCAGAATTCTGAAATTATCTCAGAAATTGTGAAATCCTGAAAATAATACAGATAGGGGTTTAAATTATTTACTATATGCTCAAAAGAATACATGTAGCACTCTTCATTCTTTCAAGTATTTTCCAAAATCTTGATTACCAGAAACTTTTTTCAAGCAAGGCAATTTTAATTTTGACCATCACATGGCATTAGAAAAATAGCAAATATTCTTAGGCACTAAGATTAAAGTACAGTCCTTGTCATGACATATTCAAGTTAACAAGCAGTATGAAAACTCTGTTTTTGAACTTCAATTACACTGCTTTAGTATAAAATGAGACTTACAGGGAAGAAGCAAAATTGCTGAAGGAAAAGCAGCTGATTGTCATCCTGTGCAAGCATTTAAAAGTTGTTAAAACCCAGTATCTGGATAGAGCAGTCTAGGAGCAAAAAGTTCATAAAAAACCCCAAACAAACAAAACCTCAGCAAACCAAAATTCAGACAAATATTAAAGACACAGGAAAAAGAGTAGCTAGCCTTTTAACTATGACTTCTTTAAACATCTGTGTGACTGCTCCTTGATCTTATATTTGAGTGCTGTTGGCTGCAGTGCAGCAGGTCCTATATGATTAAAAGGTTGAAGTTCAATGTCACATTAATACCAAACACGTATCTTTTAGTAATTACAACAGCAATGTCATATAAGGAGAGGACTACTTTAGCAATTATGAAACAAACATTTCAAGTTGATGAAGCCATTCACAAAACCCATACAGACCATTCTTACCGCTTCCTCAGCACGGTCACCTTTTGCGGTGAGATAGGTCACTCGGAACTGCTGAATACTATAATCTGAAATGTCCCACATCACCCTCAGACTTGAGGTTGTTTCATCATCTATAACAAGGTTTCTGATTCCTGTTCGAAAAACTAAAGCAAAAAAAAAAATTAAATATTTTCTCAACTCTAGTTTTAGATTTAAAACTGTGCCAATCATAACCAGGTAGCTGCAAGCTCTGCTGAAGTCGAAATGCATCTGCAGATCCATGGTGGGGCAAACCCTCACAGGTCAGTCTTACTTGGGCTTAATAACATAAAAACTTTAATCATTTAATAAAAAAATAGTTATCCTATAATGCCATTAACTTACATTACTCCATCTGCTTTATTTATATTACTAGGCTTATGGAGCTTTACAATAATCACCAAAAGTCCACTGCAACTAGAATACTATGGAAGAGAAAAAATCTGGAAATGGTGGTCCTTAAAAGTCAGTTTTCTAATTCAAAGGAAAACAAAAAAACCTTCAAAACTAAAGAAAATTCTGAAGACTTTCCAAGCTAATACTGAGAAAAAAGAGAAGAGTCCTCAATTTTCCAAATTAGTCTCTCTACTCCTATGTGATATCACTGGTATCATTCAGAGTCCCTACAACTGTGTTATACCTTGGCTCCTCACCCACACGCGGCACGTGAAGGAAGCTGACCGCACACAGAAGTGTGGTGCAGGAGTGCAATAGTGTGCATTTTTCACCAGTGATGTCCCTTGCCTGGGGTCTGCACCTCCCCAGGTTCTGCCATGGCAGCGTGCTGAGCCCACAGACCATCAGGACCTGAAGTTATCAGCTCCTTGGTAATATCACAGCTCTCTGCCCCTAGATCTGTGTGTGTTTGTGGGGAGCTTTAGCTCTGCATTCAGGATTTCAACTGTTCACATTTACTCTGTTTACCTGCTGTGGTAGACTTGGAAGTTGTGGTACTGGTAGTAGTCACCGTGGTTGGTATTGTGGTAGTCCTTGCAACTGAAAAACAATACTCAGCTCACTAACAATTCAACAAGCCATGGAAGTCAGAATACTTCTATGACAATGAAACTATGTGCTCACACCTACAAGTATCCCACACACTTGAGGCACTGCAGACACTACAAAGGAACTATTCATTTAATTTACTTTAGGAGCATATATTTGCAGGATTAGCCCTCAGATCTATGGATAAGACATAATTATAAACTCTGCAATTAAATAAGAATGTATATTGTTTCCCACATTTCTGGCTGAGCTATGCATAATGACTTCCACTTTGATTATTTGTTAAGGTTATCGGGTTAATTGAATTTAGGGCTATTTAAGGATGTATCACTTCTGTCCAAGTCATAACCAGAAAGTACACTCAGCAACACTGGGCAATGCCAGCATCGTTTTCAAGCATTGGAACAGGCTGTCCAGAGAGGTGATGGAGTAACCATCCCTGGAGGTGTTCAAAAAATGTGTAGACATGGCACAGGATGCCTGTGTAAGAGTTTTAGACCACTATTTCAGCCAAGAATTAATTCAACCTCTAATGAGTATGTTACACAAGTAAGATAGAGAAGGGTATACTTTAAATGCCAAACATCTTAAATGAAATGATTGTAAATTATTTACTTTCAAACATTTACTCCCTCCAAAATCAAATATATCTTCTCAATAACGAAGCCTGGTTAAAGAATAAATAGTGAAATGTAGGATGGAAGATTATCTACCCAGATCCAAAGGTTATTAATATCACGGCTCATATAGGGAGCCAAACCATCATTTTGATTCAATGCCATCTACCTCAGGATATTAAGTAAGGCAAGCAAAAAACACAGTCACCAAAGCCCTTGGACTAAATCATCTCATTCTGCAGTATTATAGCTACCCAAAGATGGACTATATTTTAAATATAAGATATATGCATTAAAATTAAATCACTTAAACTTCTCTAAAAAATAACTATCGAGAGTTTGTCTTACATGTAGCTCCAAGAACAGCAACAGCTTCACTTTCACTTTGATCATCAAAAACCGCCAGCAAAGAAACTTCATATTCTGTGTTGGGCAACAAACCCTCAATAATGTGACTGTCTGTATCTCCATTTATGACAACCTAAGACAGCAAGGTTAGAGAATATCAGTCCTGTATTTGATTAATGCATATGCATTGCCTGAAATGAAAGAAAGAAAATGGTTTCTTCTTTAAAATAAATTAAATATCTCCACTCAGATGTTAGCTATGCTAATAGCTAATAGGAAAAGCAATGGATGTAATCTATCTGGACTTCTGTAAAGCCTTTTACAAAGTCCTCCACAACATCCTTCTCTCTAAAGTGGAGAGGTATGGATTTGATGAGTGGACTGGTGGATGAGGAATTGGTTGGATGGTCACATCAAAGAGTAGTCGTCAATGGCTCAATATCCAAATGGAGATCTGTGACAAATGGCGTCACTCAAGGGTCCATAGTGGGACCAGTATTATTAAATGTCTTCACCAATGACACTGACAGTGAGGTTGAGTGCGCCCTCAGCAAGTTTGCTGATGACACCAAGCTGACTGGCGCAGTTGACACGTCAGAAGGATGGGATGTCATCCAGGGAGACCTAGAAAAGTTGGAGAAGTGGGCCTCATGAGATGGTAAACAATGTGATAGAGAGCAGCTCTGCAGAGAAAGACTTAGGGGTGTTGGTAGATGAGAAGCTTGAGATGAGCTGACAATGTGCACTCGCAGCCCAGAAGGCCAACCATATCCTGGGCTGCATCAAAAGGACCATGGCCTTCAAGGAAGGTGATTCTCTCCCTCTACTCTGTTCTCATGAGACCCCCCCATCTGGAGTACTGTGTCCAGTTCTGGAGTCCCCAATGTAAGAAGGACATGGAACTGCTGGAATGTGTCCAGAGGAGGGCCACAAAGATGATTAGACAGCTGAACCATCTCTCCTCTGAAGATAGGCTGAGAGAATTGGGCTTGTTCAGCCTAGAGAAGGCTTCAGGAAGATCTTATAGTGGCCTTCCAGTACCTGAAGGCGGCCTACAAGAAAGCTGGGGAGGGGCTTTTTAGAAGGGCAGGTAGTGATAGGAGAAGAGGCAATGGTTTTAAATTGGAAGGGAGTAGATTTAGATTAGGAAGAAATACTTTACTGTGAGGGTGGTGAGGCACTGGAACCAGTTGCCCAGGGAGGTGGTGGCTGCCCCCTCCCAGGCAGTGTTCAAGGTAGGGTTGGATGAGACCTTGAGCAGCCTGGTCTAGCGAGAGTGTCCCTGAGCATGGCAGGGGGGTTGGAACTTGATCTTTAAGGTCCCTTCCAGCCCTAGCTTTTCTATGATTCTATGCTGAAATAAAAAGTATCACAGAGTATATCTAGAAAAAAAGCCACTTTTAAGAATACTTAAAATGTATTTATTCTTTTGTGGCTGGCTTGTTTATTCTAATGGGTAGTCTTATACTTTCACTTGCAACTAATCCATTTCTATAGATGACCATTTGCATTGCATTTGAAAAATCATTAAAACACAAAACATTCATCAGTGAAAGCAACACAACAGGTTAGGTCACCTTTTGTTCTTATATCTACCATTCAAGCACTGTTATGACAAATGCATTCAGTATCTGCACAGCCTTACAAAATGCTGTTTCTCAACAAGAATTACAATCTGAGTTATGGTTCCACACAATGCAATGCGAAAGAACATACGCTGCAGACTTGGGGATTAGGGGACATGTGCTGATAGGTTTCTGATGTGGTGTGATGTTTTGTTTAGTAATTTTCTTTATTTCTACCTATAATAGAAGCAGAGGAATCATCTGTGCAATGTTAACTATAAACAGAAGGGTTTGCTTCAGATTTTGTGCGCGTATCATTTATTTTATTGGAAGAGATAAGCAGATGGGCAGGAGTTGGAGCTGAAGGGGCTGTAAAGCAGAATGCAAGGAGCCTGAGCAGTAATTCAGATGAAACAGGCTGACTGGTTTTGGGAACAGTGTTTAGGTTACATAGACAGATACTACAATAATACAAGCTTTCTCTAGGATAAGGCTGGCAAGTTTTTAAAGGTGACCACTGTGTATACAGAATCAAAGCAAGACTTCTAATAGAAATCAAACAATTGATAGATGCTGCACAAAATCTACTACTGCAGTTCACAGAAACAGTGGATCACACTTTATTCGTTTAATTACCGCAGGAGATTTCCTGAGTTGGTTCTGGGAAGAGTGATGCATAAAGCACTCACGGACCTTCTGAACTCAAATACAGAAAACAAAAGGAGAAAGAAATGAGTTGGGGCCATGCCTTCTACAACTATCAAATAATGAATTAGGCACCCCACGCTGCACACTCTCTGGCACAGATATTCTTGGGAAAATTTTAGAAACAAGCTTGAGTGAACCTAGCTGTATAATAAGTAGGTATAAGTAATATCTTCCTTTCCAATTCCCCAGACCTTCTAGTTGTATATCAAATAATGATCAAATATCTATACAGATATCCTATCTTACATGCAACTTTGGCATACTTTCTGAAGCATAACTTCCATCACCCTTCACTCCCTGCTAATTTAGCCCACAGAGAAGACCACAAAATACAGAACACAAAGTGCTGAACTTTCAAGTAGAGAGGACAAATAACAGAGGCAGGAATAGTAACAAGCACACAAGTGTAACAGCATGCATTCTCTACTGTAATCTAGAAATAAAAGGTCACTGTTATATTTATTCTGGCTTTTTAGTGCTAACACCCCACTAAACGCTCCTCACCGATCAGCAGTGTGGGTGAAGTAAGCAGAGAGGTGTGTAATTCTCACCACCACCCCCTGACCCCACTCAGCTAATTGGCAAGTTGGGTCTTGGGAGAAAGAGGGAGGGAGTGCATGTCATTTCTCTGCATGACTGATCACTTAGCTGGGAAAGAAGCTTAAAGAGGCAACAGCCTGGAGGTATTGTGCTATCCTAGGCCTGACCCCATTAGAGAGGTCATGCAAGGAGAACAAGAAAGCAGCTCGGGTATTTTTAATATTTCAGTATGTTGAAATATTAGGGCCTTCAGCAGTTCCTTGTGGCTACAATGAACAACTGGAACCTTAAAAGTTCAAATACTTCTTGATCATTTATTCTCACACTCAGAGAAGGCAGATATAAATCTCACTTAAAAATGCATATGGCTTAAAGGGATTCACTGACAGCTACTCACTGGAACTGAAACAGAAACAAATCAGTTCATCTACTGCAGGAGAAAATGCGAGGGGATGACCTGTGTCCACTCATTCATCTGCCAACTCTTTTTCCCTGCTCACTCCTGTAATTTTGTTCTTTCTTGTGAAAGAATCAGCTAAGCTAAATTTACAGAAAAAAAAAAAAATCCTACATAACCTAAGCTGGAATGACTGCTTTATGCCCTCACAGATGACAAAATGATGCCAAAGCGTAGGGCCAGGTGGAAAATGTCATCTTTCCCATTGAGTTCTGTATGCAGAGAAACAGTCTGCAGATACTGCCTCTCTTCACAGTGCTGATTCCAAGAGAGCAAGATGTTTGAGAGTCATTAAAGATCAAGGAGTACAAAAGAAACTAAAAGAATAAGTAAATAAAGGGAAAGAGGAAATGTGTCAGACTGTGAAAGGCGAAAATCTGGGAAAGGAAGAGACAGTGTCTGTTGCAAAACACACTGGAAAAAAAGAATAAAACAGGAAAAGCTAAATGGATGGAAATTAATTTAAAAATTCAAGTGGATTAAAACGAAGAAAATGAACAAGAACCTTGAGCAAAAATTATGGTGTGAGGGGGAAAACATGAGAACCATGAAGAGGAAAAAAGGAACAATCTAATAAGTCAACTTCATGTAAGCTTTTCCCTTTCTAATATTATGTAACTAATGCTTCACAGGCAATTTTACCAGTCAGCACATTCGACAAATGCAGAGCTTTCTGTGAGGCTCTGGCTCTGGCTCAGTTGCTGTCATCTTCTTTGCAGCAAAGCCACACGAGCCTCTGAGCATCTAAAAATGGAAGCAGCAGCAAATACCAACACTAGTTATATGGCAGTTGGTACATTACAGATTAGGTTAATTTGATACAAAAGAGCTCTTAGTTCCTCATTTCTTCCTCAAAAAGAAACTGGAATATCATTTTGATTTTGGTTCAGAGAGCTTTGCAGTGGGACAGATTTTTCTGTAAGTCAAACAGCCATATTAAATAGGCAAAAGTTGCAGCATAAATGTCCTCAGAATGGAATTTTCTCTTCCATTCCACATGCTCAGAAAGTCAAGGCAACTCACCTCTTCAGATTCTCCCCCATCCAAAGAAATCCATGCCAATCTGTAAAAAGCAATATCTGAGGAGGTGGGTTTCCAGCTGACCCTAAAACTATCTGTTGATGCTTCATCAATTTCCAAATGTTGGGGAGCTGGTACTCTTTCTGCAAAATATTATACAAAAGTGAGGGCAAATTATTCTCTGACACTTGCGTAGATGGCAGTGTCAATCACGTACCATTTTACCTGCAGTTTGTTACAAATAGCATAATGTGGGAGGTAGATAACAAAGGTACTACAGATTCTTTGCACACTTATTTGTACTTAGGGAAATGGTTTTGTAGTAGTAGAGGGAGGGGAATACACACAGTACATGCTCTTTATCTCCTCTAACTGGGCAAACATTCTTGCCATCTCTACACTGAAGGAGCTCCATGCAACCCTCACTCCTTGTTCTCCTTTGCTCAGAGCTCTGCACCCCATACTCTTATTTTCCTCTACCTCAAAGCAAAGTCCCAATCTCTGCCACTTCCTGAGACTCTGTGTGCATTTCTGTTTGCACGTAGGCATCAGCCTCTTGTTCCATATATGCTATTCTTCTTCCACCTCCTGTTTCTCTTTCCTCTCTCAAAGTTCTTCCTTTCCCATTGTTGTTCTCTTCCCAATATTATGTATTGCTAAGTATCATCAGCCTTTTGTTTAACACACAACTTGCAGAACTACAGTTACACGAACTGAAACTGTGCTAAAGAAAGTACAGGGAGCCTTCAGTGTATTATGTTTTCTCCTTTTGGTGTCCCAGCTTCTCTGTTTGTATATAAGGTTGCACCCCTTGTTGCCTAGAGAGTTCATCAGTTAAATGTATGATTCAAACCTCCTCACACCAGAGAGATAAAAGCTGCCACACTGCAGTGTGGCACTGCACTGCAATGCTTCAGAAACCTGGGGAGACAAACATTTCACGACCTAATTGCAATAAAAGATGCTTTAAAATGTCTAACTGTGAAAAGTTTTAAGAAATTAACCTTATCCACACAAGCATTTTTATGATGTCAAGAGATTACTCTCATGAGTAAGGATGAAATTGACCCCATAATAAGGGAGCAAAGAAGCTGAAAACCTGAATGAAAATAGCAGAAAGCATTCCATATATCTGAATTCACAGCCAGAGACACTTGCTGGTACTGGTCTTACTTTCCAGCAAAGTAAGTGTATAAAAATTCTTCTTGGAAAGCCTTCAAAATTTCAGCAATACTTACTAGTGGTAAAGCTGCCAGTAAGTGGTTCAGATTGTCCTTCATCATACAGGGAGAAAAGAGCAACAGTATACTCCGTAAGGGATGTCAGGCTTTTTAGAGTATGGGTTGCAACACGACCGACTTCCACCTGGAGAAAGCAGAATTACAATAAACAATGGTCATACATTTTACATTATCAGTGTTTGCAATACAGCTGGGTAATCAAGAAAGAGAATATCATGTAATTAGTAGGGAAATTCTGGGAAACCAGGAACAAGTATAAATTCAGTGCTAGAAAAGCTGACAAAATCAATTATAAATAAACTGGAGAAAAGGAAAATTTACAAACAAGGGAAAAGGAGAAGTCAGCCTCAGTAAGCCTCACTCACTAGCTACCATACTGGCACTGTGTGTGTAGGAACCCAGAAGGGGAAGGAATTTTGGGGCTTTTGAATCCAGTCCCTCATCATGGATATTAATTGCATAAACCATTATGTTTAATGGTGTGGAGAGAAAAGATGACAGTTTAATCTGGTCTTTATCCAACCTGCAGTTAACATGACTTTACTCAAGAATATAAAGCTCAAAGCTGCATAAACTGGTGGTTTATCAGTTCAACTGTCACGTTAGCACGGCACCACATGGGAAACACTACTGATGCAGAGCAAACAAGACATCTCCACCTGCTCTTTGAACAAGACACAAAGGAAAATAAGGAGGTAGAGAAAAATCTATTTACAATTTAATGCATATTACCACAACCCTGAGATCTTCAAATACCATTGTGATGAGTACATTGTGATACAGTATTATCTATATTCAAGGTAATCAATAAGAAGAGGACAAGTGATGTCTACTTTAAATTTTAAGGGACCTAGTAGAAAGACATGACACAAAACACTGCACACATACAGTCCCTTCTAAACTCAGGAACAATTTCTTCAGGTTTAACACAAATATTCCATCTTGTACAGATCAAAGGCCACTTAACATCCCAGAAGAAACACAGTTACATATAACTATTTTGGAAATATTTTGGAAAGCTAAGTGATCCCTGACAACTTATTTTGTAAGGGATCTGGACTGTTTTAATAATTGGAATAATTTACTGCAATTATTATTTTTTATTTTCTGCTTTTTTCTACATTTCTGTATTAGTATCATTCCATCCCATTTTTCATTCTGTAACAGAATTCATGCTGCTAAAAGTTATTATAAAGCACCTTTAGTAACAAGGTGTAACTAAATATTGCGTAAGTAGATTATTAAATGCAAGATAAGTTAGACGATCTTGGTATCATTGCCCTGTTCAAGCCAAATCCTGTTTCTAGAAAGCAAGCTTTCAATATGTTAAGAAAATGAGGTGAAGCCTTCAGATTATCTTTTTGAATGAACTGGACTCCATACATATGATATATCGAAAGACTTTTTATCTGGACCAAATCAAGAATAGGTATTTCCATACCATACACATAGTCTGCTTGAATAGTTCCCTGCAGTTTTTGTGCCTCAGCAATGAGTGTTCTGGTGTGTAAGTTCAGAGTACTGTTTCCCCCACAGACGATCCACTCCAATTGTATACCCAGTACTAAGCAAATGTTTATTTGCACTTAGTTTCAGAATTCATTTGTTACAGCTTGCAAGGTAGCTTTTGTTTATAAAAGTTATCCTTAATTAAAAGAGATGCTAATAATTTACCTCATTGGTTTCTGTTCCATCTGTTTTAACATACATGATGCGATAGCCATTTACGTTTTTGGAAGCAGGATCCCATGTTAGCTTAGCACTGCTGTGTCCGACATCAGAAAATTTCAAGTTTGATGGTGGACTTAGAGGCACTTGAAAAGGAAAGAGATAAACCCATGAAAGCAATTCCAGGTTTCAGCTATGAAATTTTTCATGTCTGAAAATAAACAGCACATTTTCCATTCAAGAATTTAAATCACCAAAATTTATACTAAGACCTATATAAATGGAGCAACACAAGTACATAAAGGCAGGTAAAATGGTTTAGATCTTTGCTGAAACAGAACTTAGTCTTGCTAAATGCATCTCAACTAATACCAAAAAAGAAAGAAATAACATTATTGTTCATAGAAGACATCATAGCAAGATCTAACCCACACGGTACTTACAATAAATCTGAGTATTTGTAAAGTAGTTTAGTTCAACTAGCTCTTTGTTTTATATGCATTTGTGTTCTCTGAGTATCCAAGTAAGAATATTTCATGACAATATTATTTTGGGAAAAAAAACATGCCCTTTCTGAATCCTGAAAGTCCCTGACATAAGGGTAAGTTTGTCCAAAAGCGTAACTCAGAAAATCTCCAAAGTTGCTTTTTTTTTTACCTCTACTTAAGCTTTCCTCTTTTATTACACAAAGAATCTGCTTCCTAACAGCAACCGCAGTTAAAGCCACATTTATATACTATATATTCCTTGACTGTCATAAGCTGAAGAAAAAGGATGTCATGAAAGAGGGTCTCAGGTTGCATCCACTTTTCTTTCACAGCAGAAAAAGTAATTTGTGCTGTTATTGTCAGCAGTAGGTTTTGTATTAGCCTGACATCTGCTAACTTCCCCTGAATCATGAAACCATCCTGCCTTCACACACACACTCCTCCCCAGTCCATGTGGACAGATAAATACCAGCTCTTCAGAAGCTGTTTCCATCACACAAGAGCACATGGGAAAAAGTAAAAGATAAAACTCCCATATATTATGTTGGATCTTCAGCCATATATCAACTCAGAATCTGCAAGCAAAGACCTAATCACCTTGGGCAGAGTTTAGTCAACTTGACTGTAGGGAAAGAGGAGACAGGAACACATTGGAATTATTTTGTATGGGTTTGCCACACTTTCTGGTATTCAATATATCCCTCAGAATCCAGTGAAGGCGTATCACGTGCTGGCTTTCCTTTCTACTTTGTCAGTCACGGAATGCACTTTATCTCATCATCCAGGCCATACCACAAAACACTTCAGTCTCAGCTCGATCCTTTTGGAACCAACCTCCTGACAGCTCTCAACCAGACAGGCTGCCAGAGTTACATGATATTTACAACGAGTCTTTGATAAATCCTGGCCCCAAAGAGAAACCACACCTCAGAATGAGCTTGCTGATCATGCCTCTGGCACAGAGAAAGGTTTCCCTACAGTAACTCAGGTAATACAGTAAAATTATACTATTTACTAAATACAGAATATCAGATACTACACACAGTACTGCTGCAAATTATGCAGATCACTTTCTAGGCAGATACATGCTCCAGGAAGAAAATACTAGGTAGTCAGTTCAATAGTTGGAAGCCAGAAATAATCACAGTGAAAACAAAAAGTAACTTCAATCTGAATCCGGACAGGGAAGACATTCCTATTGAACACTGACCACATGGGGCAGGTGTGCTCACCAAGAGCTTTCTTTGCTCTCAGATTGCCCCACCACCTGATCAATCAAAGCCTGCTAGAAGAGGGCTTATTTGAATAGCTGCATATGAAAGGTTAGAACTAATCTTATAAAAATGCAAAAGCCTGGTCAGAGTTGGCTACATAGACTCGCCCTAAAAATAAAGTTCAGAGTAGTTAGGGTTTTTTTTTTCTGGCCTAGTAACAGCAGTGATGATGGGCTGACTAACATTTGTTACTAGCTTCTGTGATCAAATGCTGTGGTCATGAATCCTCAGCTTGTGTCAATGTATCTGGAATTTGCATGGGATCTTCCCTCCAATGTGTTAGCCAGGTTTAGAGCTGTGCAGCCTCCAAGATCATATGACATGAAGCAATTTCAGGTTGGTATAGTTATAAACTACTGTTTAGTATAAATGAAAAACAGATATCAGGCAGATATTAAACAAATGCAGGAGGGAAGAGAGGAGAAAGAAAGAGTGAAATAGAGGGAGAAAGGAAGAGAAGGTCAAAGGGCCTGTGAATGTTGATTCTGTGAACATTAAGAATCTTCTACACTTATTTCAAGTCCACAAACATGCCCAGGTTGCAGTAGTTCCCTATTTGTACTTGTCTGTCTACAACTCTGGGTCCTCGCAGAGATGACCCAGTTCAAACAGCATTCCCAGAACTTCCGCCATTACTTGCTGACCTGACAGGCAATTGCTCTGTCTCTTCTCTTAGCACTCATATGTCTGAATTTTTCTCACCTATTAAATGTAAGCCACTTTTACACTGGCCATGGAGCACAAAGCTCATTTCAACGCATTTCACTCCTGCCAGGAGCACAAAACAAGAGGAAGCAATTGCTCCACTGCTGGGAGCAGTAGAGATGACACTGAATGCAGTCCCAGAAATATCCCAGCAGTATAATCACTTATTTTCAACCTTTGTCTTCCAAATGCTGAGGTTATTTAGAAGGCTGACTTGCAGTGCTGTGTACAGTTAGCAGAGGAGAGAATTTAGCTGGCAAAACTCTTGCTGCTTATTAAAAACACACCGCCTATCATGAGTGCACAGACACTTTCCAACATTTAACAGATGCTAGGCGGCAGGGGTTGGATAGAAACCTCCTCTTCGCTTCTTTTCTGTCTGTACTGCTGAGCCAGAGGAATGAACTTCTCCAACTCGGCAGTCTCCCACACACACCTTGTTCTCTGGTGGCAGGAAGCTAAACAAAGCAGTCTCAATTTAGTTCTCCATGGTGACCTTCATTCAGCTTTAGAAAGTTCAGAAACCCATCAGTAGTTCCACCGAGACCAACAGCGATATCCATAGTACTACTACCAACAAGTGAGAGGAGACTACAACCACGTTCCAGAACCAAGCTGTTTTGTAGAAACTCAATCCTGAGCCTGTATAAATTAAGTATTCACGTTGAGAAACAGTTAAGACCTTGCCCTATGGACTATTCAAATCAGATGGCTGCTCTAATATCTCCAAAGACTATTCTGAAGTTTTATTAACAATGAAGTAAAGACAGATATGCGCAACTTACATGTAGTTTCTTGTCCTGTAAGGGGATCACTAGCTTCTTCTCCAAACATGGCATAAACTGTGACTGTATACTCTGTATTTGGCAACAGTCCATCCAGTACAAGATCTGTTGAAGCCTCCCCAATTTTTATCTAAAACGCCACAAATAAAAAAAGACACGTTATTTCATGGTAGGGAAGAAGGCTATTTACACACCTGAAATTAGACTTGCGATCAGATGGTGAGCATTTGTCTGATACTGTGCCTGCAGTACTTGGCCTGAGATTTTGGGATTTTACACAATAATCAAGAACAAAATTGTCAAAAAGCCAAAACCAACATACAGGTAAGAGGACTTTAAAAGTAACTAGTCACATCAGCGATGATAAAACAGCCCTCTCTAGAACATGCAGCTACTAAGACTTTTTCATTCCTCACTACACTTTGTTTCATCTTCAGTCACAGGACTGAAATTTCACAGGGGGAATCAATGTCCTTGAGCATCGAGGCTCAGACTTTGCCATTTAAAGTGCTTAGCATTTTCCTTCTCCATGTCTTCACCAAGAGCCACAGTAACATGGACTGACTGACTTACTGTAAAAAAGCCTTTCTTGGGGGTAAGGCTCAGTCCTCCTGCATCAGCTAGTTTTCAGGGAGGCCCTGTTTTTAACAGAATTACACACACCCAGCCACTCATTTAGCACACACTTATGTGAGCTGTCAGTATCTTCCTACACTCTCCACTAGTTCTCATGCCCCAGCATGCTTTTCAGTGTTCTTGCTTGAACAGAGATGTTGTACCTAATCTTAATTATACATACAGAAACTTGACCATAAAAACTTTTAAATCCTAGACCAGAATTCACTTGGAACTTTCCTAGTAATTTTTAAAAAGTCTACAGCTTTTACTATTTTAATGACAGAAGACTGGGTTTTACCTTGTCCCACCTTCTTTTCCTTCTAAAACAGTCTTCTAAAAATCACTTTTGATGGAAGATATGGTTTTTAAATTTAAAAATAAAACTTAAACAGAACTAAAAGAAAACCAATAGATGTCACATCTGCAAATTTTACTTACTTTCAAAGGTCCCAATGAGAACAAAGGCTAAATTTCATATTCTACTGATGATACACTTGGAAAATGTCCTAATTGTACTTTACTTTTTTTTCCTTTGAGTGTTAGTTTTGTATGATGATGCAGTATCAGCTCATATATCATTTCAAAGGAGTCATTTTAATTCAGGTGATATTGTTGCATTTTTATGGCAATGACATATAAAAATAATCAACTGGTTTTTGCTCTTTATTCATAGGCTGTAACACATACAGTACTTAAGGCAGTCAATGAAAAAAAACCCAAAGTATTTTACTAATCAAGTTGGAGGTTAAAGGCCATGTTCTTGTTTACTTTTTAAAGGATTTCTTTTTTTAAAATAATTGCTATTCTAAGGAAAGCATAATACATCACCTCCTTCTCATCTGCTGCCAATCCTTCTGAGAGAGGAGCATATAGGATCATGTAACCCGTGGCACCCGCTACTCCATTCCACTTCGCTCTCATGCTGCTCTGTGACACATCATACAATTGCAGATCCGATGCCATTGGCAAGGCAACTACAGCGGAAAAGGAGACAGGCACTTCAGTTGTCTCACTTGAACAACCAGCTATTTTTCCGACAGTTTATTTTACCCCAGGAAACACAAAGGAATAGAGCTATCTCCAGGCATGGAAGTGCTGTCTGTATGCCACAAGTATGAAGAGCTGATTAGTACATAAAAGACCGCAAAATTAGAGAAACAAGGACATGATGACCTAACCAATTCAAACACCAGGGCAGAGTTACCCCTTACAAAGCATTTCAGCTCTTTGTCCTAAATGGCTTTGAACATTTCAAGTGGGAGGATTTCTGTTCTTCAAGCACCAGATCACCCTGTTCAGATGTCATCCTTCCTTCTTCCTGATCCGCAGGAGGATGACCACTCGCTGTTGAAGAATGGGCACTGTTGCTATTAGAAACAAGGAGCAGTCCCCAAAGGTGGGTCTTTTTGGCAATAGTTCCCAAGCCAGAGCGTGGGAGAGACAGCCATGAGGTAGGACACCCTGGAGGAAACCCTCAATGAGCATGTTGTGCATGTCAAAATATTTTGACTACAAACTGTTGTGTGTTTAAAGCCTGAAGTGTCCAAGCTGGTTTCCAGGCCTACATCAGAGGCATTATGCAAATGTTGGCAAGATCATCCATTGCAAATCATGGTGATTGCTAACCTGGTGAGTACAACTAAGCAGGCTGAATGAAATTTGGACATGTTTTGGAGTTTTACTTGTGAATTTAAAGCACTGATATCAGAATACAGCAACAATCTAGGTTCCTGAATATTTAATTGTGTTTCTGTAACTCTTTAGACAACTCCAATTGTCTTCACCTTCTTCCTCTCACAGAATAACATCACAAGGCCTCTGCACAGGTGTTACATCATTGATGGATTCCACCAAAGTAGCCAGTCACTGGAGAGATATAACAGAACTTTGCCTGCTCCTTTGGAACTTCTACCTTATGAACAGTCCCTACAATGACTCAAAGGGTCTGAAAAAAACCCAAAAGTGATTGGTAGTTGATATCAAACCTTTCCTATTAGGCATTCAGAGAGAAGCTGGATGTCAAGCATCCACAAAGCTCTGCTTCACAGGTTTCTGAAGAATCTGAGCTGCAGATACAGATTGAACAACAAATTCTAATAATTCACAGAGCTTCTTTAATCTCCTTGTCCAAACAAAAATTGCAACCTGTTTAGCTGACATCTCCAAGAAGTAGAATATCTGTTACATTATGTCCAAAAAGCTCTAAGAGAGCGCTTAACTTCCCATATACAAAACATACCAGCCTCATCTTTTCTTGTTCATTGAGGCCATTCAATCAATCTGTTGTTTATGCCTGTAAACATGAGCAAAACTTCAACCCAGGCCTCTCTTTTGGCTTCCACTTCCAGGTTATCCATCTATCCTAACTTCCAAACCTTTCACAGAGCTACAGAATGGTTTGGGTTGGAAGAGACCATAAAACCCACCTAGTTCCAACCCCCTGCCATGGGCAGGGGCACCTTCCACTAGCCCAGGCTGCCCAAAGCCCCATCTCACCTGGCCTTCAAGACTGCCAGGGATGGGGCAGCCACAGCTTCTCTGGGCAGCCTGTGCCAGGGCCTCACCACCCTCAGAGTGAAGCTTTTTTTCCCCAATGTCTAATTTAAATCTACCCTCCTTCAGCTTAAGGCCATTAGCCTTTGTCCTATCGCTCCATGCTCTTGTAAATAGTTCCTCTTCATCTTTTCTGTAGGTCCCTTCAGATATTGGAATGCCGCTATAAGTTCTCCCTGGAGCCTTCTCTTCTCCAGGCTGAACAAACCCAACTCTCTCAGTCTGTCCTTATAGGAGAGGTGCTCCAGTACTCTGATCATCTTCTTGGCCCTCCTCTGGGCTCACTCCAACAGGTCCCTGTCCTACTTATGCTGGAGGCCCTTGAGCTAAACACAGTACTCCAGATGGGGTCTCATAAGATCAGAATAGAACAACCTACCTCCATCCTTATTTAAACCCTTGTTTATATGTTAATTTATATTCCCATGAATTCCCACAATTCCTCTAATTACAGAAAGAAACTACATGTCTCCTCTCTGACCTCCACTCAGACCTGTGATACCTAATAAGAGAAACTACATGTACAGATATGCTGAAAGTCCTTCTACCACATTGTCTCATTCCTTTTCAAACTGCCCCAGGATCACAGAGAGAGTATCCATCACCTGTCCTTCTCCTTATTTTGATTCTAAAAATCTACAAGAAAAGCATCCTCTACTTCAAACACAACTCATATATTAGCTCTCAACAGAAACTCCTAGATACTCTGGCAATATAAATAATATTTAAGGAAGAGGTGACTGGGAATTAAACAAGTGGTGTTTTCTAATGGTATTTTCAGCTGAAGATCTTAGAATCTCAAAGATAAATATCCAGTAGATGCTGATTTGTATCATGAACAGTTACCAGATTATTCTAATACTCTGGATGAATTAAGCCTACTAGAAAACAACCAAAATAAACTAAACCAGGTAAAAGTATATGCACAGCAAATTAAAAATGTGAATGCATTTCATATTTCAAGTTAGAAGTGACGATTAAATCAGAAACGTGATGATTAAATCAGAAACCTTTCTAATTATCTGTGCATTATGCATATTGAATGTATCTATTTAGATTGAAAATAGCTTATAGGTATGTGAAATGTTCTATATGAACAATTGTAATTGTTAGCTATCATCATCTGTCAGTATCTCATGCAAAGGCAGGAATGTAAACTGCAGTTCTCCATAGCTCTCCACTAGGATAGTAAAAATACTTTCAAACTGCAGGTATTTTAGCATGTGAAGTGATTAATACTTGCACATGACAGACTATTACTTTCAACACACTATCAAAGACAGCTGTATAAAATGCTCAGTGTTGCATGACCTTGGGGTGTGATCTGATCAGCTCTCAAAGCCAGCATGGTTGGGCTCTGTCAGAACTTGACTAGGTGACTTCAAAGGAATACCAGGTGCAATGTGAAACAATCCTGTTGGCTCAGTATGCGACTGTTCTCTCTGCATCAATAAATTAAACAAGCCCTAACACTGTATTATGGTGTATAATGTGGCTGGAGATGACATCTTCTGAGACTGAAATTAACATACAAGTCTCAATTTTGTATGATACTCCTTTATTTTATTTTCACATTGGGAAGATTATCACTAACACAGAATCAAAGAACCATTGAGGATGAAGAGAGACCTGTTGAGATCATCTAGTCTAACTAAATTAGCCATAGCTGTCTCAGTCTCTCTTATGAAAGACGCTCCAAGTCCTTAATCATCTCTGTGGCCTTTCACTGGACTCACTCCAGTAAGTCCACATCTGTCTTGTACTGGGGAGCCCAGCACAGAACCAAGGCCTCATCAATGTTGAGCAGAGAGCAAGAACCACCTCCCTCAGCCTGCTGGCAATCCTTTCTAATGCAATACAGGAGGCTCTTGGCCTTCTTTGTGACAAGGGTGCATTGCTGGTTCAGTCAACTTGTTGTTTACCAAGACTCCCAGATACTTCTCTGCAGAGCTGCCTTCCAGATGGTCAACTCCCAGCATGCACTGACCCATCAGGTTGTTTGTCCCTAGGAGCAGGACTTAGCACTTCCCTTTGTTGAAGCTAGTTTGAATCACCTTTTGTCCTGTAGGTGTTTGGGAAAGGGTGGTTGCTCCATCACCTTCCCAGGTATTGAGGTGAAAATGACTGGCTTGTAGTTCCCTAGATCCTGTTTCACAAAGCATTGATGTTTGCTTTTTTTCAGTGTTCAGGGACATCTCCCACTTACCATGATCTACCAAGGATAATTGAGACTCTTGACCATAACATAAGACTGCTCCTTCAGCACTCACAGGTGCATCCCATCCAGTCCCATGGACGTGATGTGTGTCCAGTTTGCTTAAGTGCTTGCTGTACTGGTACCCCTCAAATGAAATTAAGTCTTTCTTTCTCAAGACTTTTCCACTGATCTCAGTAGTCTGGGATTTCTGAACTCCATTTTAACCAGTAAAGACTGAGTCAAAGAAGGCACTGAGTACTTCAGTGTTTTCCACTTTGTCACCAGGTCCTCTGTCCCATTCAGGAGTGACCCTATGTTTTTCTCAGTCTTCCTTTTACTGTTTATGGACTTGTAGAGTCTGTTCTTGTTGTTCGCATCTCTTGCCAGATCAGCTGCAGGTTGGCCTTGGCTTTCCTAAACTTACCCATGCAAGACTGGACAGCAGCTCTATACTTCTGGGTCAATCTACTTCTTCTTCCATCTCATATACACTTCCCTTTTATGTCTGAGTTCTGTAAGGCATTCCTTGCTTACCTATGCCAGCCTCCTCTCACTTTTACTTGATATCCTACTTGTCAAAGATGGACCTTTCTTCAGTTTATAGGGTGTGATCTTTGGGCATCAGTCACCAGGGCCATACTTTTGGGGTTCTTCCAAGCATGTCTCTGAAGACATGCTATACTGAAATCCAGAGTTGTGGTCCTGCTTTTTGCACAGGAAAAATCCTGAATTTCACCATCTGCAGCCAAGCTTACCTGTGGCTTTAAACACATCCTTCCCCCCACCCATCAGTCCTTCCTTGGTTGTAAGTATCAGCTACAGCAGAGCACCCTCTCTCGCTAGCTCCTCAACCACTTTTGTCAGGAAGTTTTCAAAGCACTGTAGAATTCCTTTAGATTGTTTGAGCCCTGCTGTGCTGTTTTTCAGCAGATATCAGCTATTGATATGTCACGTATTGACTTCCTGGCTCCTAGTTTGAACAAAATTTTACTCTTTACTTCCATTCCTAGTATCTGTCATAATTACTAAAAAAAAGTAACTGCATTTTACATACAAATACAAAAAATTGCTATAATCAATAGCAATATATGATCTCAGGCATAGTTTTCATTATAGAACCCCAAACTGTAAATGTATTCCTTCCCAAGTCATTATTTTACAGAAAGAAAATAACTGAATCACCAAGAAAGGAACTTACAGAAGTTACCTTGAAATCTTTGGCACCAGTGGGAATCACAGGCAGGCATTTCTGGTCCCCCCTAATCCTCCACTCATTAAATCATCTTCAGCCATAAACCTTATCTATAAAGCTTGGCTTCACACTCCAGGTATAGGAATGTTCTAATTTAGGGTTCAATACAACCAACCTCAGTCCAGAGATAAAACCTCTCTCAGTGTTTAAATACTCACAGAGCATTAGGACTTTGGAACTTATCCCAGTATTAATTCAAACAGAAATTAATTTAAGGCAAATGCATTAAAAGAAGTTAAATTAAAAAAGACCCACTTTGGTATTTTGTTTTCACCAAGAATGATGCTTACACAGCGTGATTAAATACAGTCAAACCTGTAATGAACATGATAACGATACTCACGTGTAGTTTCAGTTCCACGGAGCCCCTCGCTAGCAGCATTTGAGTATATAGCAAATACAGCTATCTGGTATTCTGTTAAAGACATGAGGTTTTTCAGAACTGCTGTTGATAAGCTTCCATCTACCACAACCTGTTTAGAAGAAAATTCAAGTAAATACACATAAAGCAAAGTAACTATATCATGATCAAACCGATCAGTCCCTCCTTCAAACAGTTTTTACACTGGCATCTATGAATCAGTGTACTAGAATTCAATCCATAAATAACATTTGGTTTTGCTACCTTCAGACACAGTAACTTGTCTGAAAAAAACCTAACAGCCATATGTGTATATAAAAATTTTTAGCTGATGTAAGCAGCCATTTAGTAGAAGAGAATTGCTTAAATAAATGAAGTGTATGCAATACAGCTTAAGAGAGCATATTTGATACATTTTTATATAATTACTATATAATCATATCTTTTAATACTAAATAAGTACGCACACAATATTTCAAATTGACATTAATACACATACATGCTAAACAAGTTCCCAGTTGTTGCAGTTTAGTGTAACTGTGCTGCTTCAGTGGCTTTTGTAAGCTGCAGTTACAGCTTTCTGCAAGCCCCATATTTTGAAAACATTGGTCCAGTCAAGGCCAAATTTGAGACTAAGCCTATCAGAGCTGGTCACAGCGCCTCTGTGAATCACATATAGGAGAAAAAAAACTGCTGGCAGGCGCACTTTGCCACCGGAGCGGGAGTGAGAAGATGTAACAAGCTGCACAGACTCCAAGGCCAGGCCCGCAGGAGTGGGGGGATGAAGAATGCGAAGAGAAAGTTTCCCCTGCAGCTCGTGGTGGAGTCCATGGTGAAACGGGTGTCCCCCTGAAGCCCAGGGATGAGGACGGGGAGCAGAGACAACTATGCCCTGTGAAGATTGATCCACGCCTCAGCAGGTTTGCCAAGGGACTTGTGACTTTGCGGGGGACCAGACCGGGGGGTCTGGACCCGGATGTCAGCACCCTATGGAGGGGAGAGTCCTGCTGAGAGGCCTGTGGTGAGGGGATGACTCCCCGATAGAGAGGACTCACGCTGCAGAAGGTCGTGGACACGACTCTCGCGTGGGTGGGACCCCACGGTGCCGCAGGGGAAGGGTGTGTGTATGTGGAATGCCCCCCCCCCCAGCTGAGATGGAAGACAGCTTGGGAGGAACGGACTGAAACCCCTCACTCTCCATTCCCTGCCCCCCCTGTACTGCGAACGGGAGGGAAGAAGGGAGCGAATCTCTGATTAAAGTCATGAGTGCGAAGAGGCGAGGGGTGGGGGGAGGAAGTAGAAGTGATAATATCTGGGGAAGAAAAGCAGCTTGTTGGGAATCACTGGAACCCCACTGCCCATTCCCTGCCCCTCCCCGCGCCATGTTGAGGGGGGAAGAAGGGAGTAAAATCGTGATGAGTTTTAAGTTTGCTAAGAAGGGAGGGGTGGGGGGAAGGTGCTTGAAGACCTGGCCGCTTCTTATCTCGTTCCAGTTCACTGGGTGGAGTAGTTGTAGTAAGTAGTAATAAATCACTTTTTTCTTTCCTTTATTCTGTGCTGCGTCTGTTTTGCCCATTGCACTAATTGGAGAGTGATCCCTCTGTCCTTATCTCAAGTCCTAAACCTCCCAATATCTATTTTCTCCCCCTTTTCGGCTGAAGGGGGGAGTGAGCGAGCGGCTTGGTGGGTATTTGGCCTTTGGTTAGGGCCAAAACCACCACACCAGTACAAAGATAAATAAAATATATCCTTAGTTAAATAATTTTATTCTTCAGCCTTTCCATTCAATTTTGTACATTTTTTTCTGTCTTCAAAATGCCTAAGTCCTATTCAAATAAATACCTCTCCCAAAATTGTCAATGACCAGTTGTAGAAGTCCCAAGACACACACCCATATCTCAATCATATCTTCCTTTTATGAATTATTTCTTCTTAGAACTATAAACCTGGCTTACTGTCAGCTCCTACCTCTTCTGTTCTTGCAAACAGAATGGCACAGGGGAAATCTATAGATTGAACGGTCATATATGCAAACAAAAATACAGGCAGTCTGCCCCACCCCCCAAAATTTCTCATTCTTAAATCACATTTACTTTAAATTATATGACAGAGAAGCAGCCTGGATACTACCTAACCTTTCCCACCATCCAATGTGACCATACCTCCTTTCAGAAGTGGGCTTCAGAGCCTGCATAGGGAATTTCACGTAAGATTTAAATAAACTCATGGATTTTCTGTCTGGTTAGTTCTTGATTTTGTATTAAAAATAAATCTGGGAAGCTTTTCCCTCCATTACCTCTTCTGGTTGTCCTCCTCGAGTGGGATAGTACACAACCCTGTATTTTTCCACTTTGCCTGGTGCATGGGTCCAGCTAACCCGGAATCCTCTAGCTGTTATGTCAGATGTGACCAAATCTGAAGGAGCCCCAAGTGAAGCAGCAATTGTTCCTAGGTTAGAAACAACACAAGTTTTTTTATTCTCCTCTGCAAAATAATAGTTTGGTTTATTTGATGAAGCTCCAAGATTGCTCCTCATCAGAAAAGCAAATAATTTGCTACTGCACATTTATTTAGGTCGTATTCAATGGAAACAAAGAACTAAGAAGAAGAAAGAATACTGCACATGGATTTCTCACTGGAATTAGGCTTCCCTGGACTTAAACCTTGATAGAGACAAAAATACAAAACTCAGCCTTCCTGTCCTTCCATTATTTTTTTAAGCCCTTTCTTTCTGAGTTGCTTTTTTTCAGATTGCTTTCTCCCAGTCATGAAAAACAAGTGCATATACAGCTGTGACATCCTGTGCTCCTCTGTAGGTTGGAAACATATATGCTGCCTGTCAGCAGACTGAAAAGATGTAGCAAATGGTCATCTTCTCTGGCAATCATTCCTTTCCACAGAGATGTCTCATCCCTCTATGGTTTTTCCATCCTCTCCCTCTTAATGTCCCAATTGACTGTTTACTCACCTGAGCAAGACACAGGTAATAATTCTGTACGTCTTCCCATTTCCAGGTGAATAAAGAAGAAAAGGATGGAATGAAGCCTCACTAATACACATTTTCTCATTGCACAGGTAGAAACATGTGTGAAAGATAGCCTTCCTAACTGGTACATATTAACAAGCTTTTAGAAAAATCACTTAGCATTTCTGTGATATTACAGAATCATAAGGAATACAAGCAAAGTCCACTGAGCCCTTCAGAAATTATTTCCCCAGGTAGGACTGATTCTCTGGCAAGATGCAACACCTTCTCATAGCCATTTCTTTTGTTCAGAAAGGCAATAAAATATTACAGTCAGTCAGAGAAGGCTTTTTTATATAAAAAGTGTTTTCTTCACCGCCATCATTTCTGTGCCCTGAAATATGCTTGTTGTGTATTATATGAGAAGGACGGGGGGAAATTCCATCATCAGGAAGGGACAAAGCAGTCTTGATGGTTGAAAATTTTGAAAACTTGCAAGACAATTAAAACAGTAAGCTAGGAGATGGAAAGCACAACTCAAATGTAACAACTCCATGTGCAGCTGTTAAAGTAATTCATCCCCAAACCTCTGTATTATAAAAAAAATTTCTTTACCCACCACTCGGAAATATTTACAGCAGAATTAATGAACATATTTCTATTTTTTGATACTACAAAATGCCATAATATTTACCACTATCAAAAAGAAAGAGAACAAAGATAAAATATATCAAAGCAAGAATAAAACTTCCCTGACAACGTATTCTCTTGTCAGCAAAAGAATATACAGCATCAGTGCCAAAAGCCAGTTTAGAACTGCAGGTATTTGGAATAGGATTTGTAGCTCTAAGTCCATGTTAAATTACATTATATCCTGTTTCTTATTCACCTTTGATTTCTTTTTCCTGTTCCTCTACTCGTGAGCACACTGTTCTGGTAAGACCTTCAACAATTGTATGCATGAAGTTAAAGTCAGCAACGTTGTAGACATGTGTGCTGTCAGGTTCAGAGGCAATCTCCTTGAGTTCATTTATGTCTGCATTCTTTACCCCTTTCATTGGAAAGAAAAAGAAAATAATTGCAACAAAAAAAGGAGAAAATCCTGTATGCACAGGGATTGATAAAAACTTACTAATATCCGATCCTTTTTATTTCAATGATGAACTACAGCTTTTTCTGTCATTATGTTACTTCAAGACATTAATTTCTGCCAGCATAACTGGAATTTTTTCAGCTGTGTCCTGATAGCTTAGCATCCATGTATACTGCTAAATCCCAGTTATAGCAGCAATGAATCAGGTGCAATATTAAAGAAGATTTAAATTTACAATGATGGTTACCAGATATCAAACAGAAAATAACCCTTCCTTAAAACAGAGGTACAAATACACAATATATGGATATTGCAGAACACACACCAATAGCAAAAAGCTCAATGCCAGCATCTCGTAGGTTTTTAGCAGGAGGGATAACATCATCTTGGGACTTCCCATCAGTGATCAGTATACCGATTTTAGACACTCCGGGTCTTGCACCTGCTTCAGGCTTAAAGCTGTTTTCCAAAATGTATGTTAAGGCAAGACCTAAAAAAGAAAACATTTTAAAAGACCTTAAAGGAAATTTTGCTACTATTATAGTGTTTGTCTTTCCACTCAATTTAAAAATAATGTGAAACATTTTAATGAAGAGTAAGTATAAAAGAAGAATTTATTTATCATAGAATATCCTGAGTTGGAAGGGACCCATAAGGATCATCAAGTCCAACTCCTGGCTCCACACAGGGACAGCCAGCTCAGAGTATGGGACTGAGTGCATCCTCCAGATGCTTCTTGAACTCAGCCAAGCTCAGTGCTGTGACCCCTTCCCTGGGGAGCCTGTTCCAGTGCCCGACCACCCTCTCAGTAAAGAACCTCTTCCTAATACCCAACCTAAACCTCTCCCGTCACAGCTTCATACCGTTCCCTCAGGTCCTATCACTGGTTGCTAAAGAGAGGAGACCAGCACCTGCCCCTTCGCTCCCCCGCCTTATAAGGAAGCTACAGACCATAATGAGGTCTCCCCTTAGTCTCCTTTTCTCCAGGTTGGACAAACCATGGGACTTCTGCCTCTCCTTATAAGGCTTCTCCTCCAGACCCTTCCCCATCCTCATTGCCCTCCTCTGGACACTTTCCAATAATTGTGTGTCCCTCGTGTACTGTGATGCTCAAAAGTGCACACAGTACTCAAGTGAGGCTGCACCAGTGCATCCTACAGCAGGACAAACCACTCCCTGAAACAGCTGGCAATGCCATGCTTGATGCACCCCAGGATACGGTTGGCTGCCTGGAAAGATTAAATTCCAACAAGCAACCTAAACTGCAGAGAAGGTGATACTTGTCTTTAGCAGCCTTTTGATTAATCGATGTACTTTAAACTGGCTATGGAAACCTAAATTAATCTTCCTGATAATGCATCATCTTTTCTTTCTTACTCTACACAGTCAGAATAACAAGTCCCCTCCCCTTCTACCTACATGGCTCATATGAAAGCATATGATCCGGATAGCTTAGTAAATCCCCATACTATATAAAATCTTACTTTGCTTCTTTCTTCTTTCCAATTTCCAATCTGAAGAAAAGCTTAAATAACTCTTAGGGAGAATCTGATTAAAATAATTGGTAATTATTTATAGTGAAGGAAGAAGAGCAACTCCTCAAGTCACGATGACATCCTATCTGAAAACTCTCTTAAGTCTCTCACTGTAAAGGTTCCTAACTGACCTTCTTCAAATGTCCATATAAAATAATCATGATAACTTAGTACTTGCTACCCCACAGTAATCTCATTTCTAGAATCATACTAGAGCCCTTCTGTCCTGTGTCCCACTACAATCACTCCTTCTACCAAAACAAAGGCTGTTGCAGAAGAGAAGGAGAATATTTCACATTCTTTCTTCTCTTCCTTCCTGGTCAAAAATAAATAAATTTAAAAAGCAAAGCAGCAATTTACTTAAAGCCATGTCTGGGTGTTTGGATATATCATTATCCTGGTAAGACTGCCAATATTACTAACTGCTGCTTTGATGATACTGGAATTGTATTCAGAGATGGTATTTTTCCCAGGTTGACAGGCATTCCCCACTTATCCATCACCAAGAGCCTTCTGGGGCTGCAGTGCTCTAAGTACTAAAAGGTCAGTGGAAATCTAAAAGCCCCAGGTGATCGTTTGAAAAGTTACTATTGCCAATTGTCAGCTATTGAAACAACATTCTTTCCTTCTGCAGAATAAAGCTCTGTGCATGAACACTGTGAATGGATTTTGCATTTTCTTCCTAGCAGGTAAAAGATTTCACTTCCAGCACAGAGGGTTAGTGTACACTTTGTTTTAGGAGACCCTGTCCTGAGGAGAAAGATTACCAGTGAAGCCAAAGAAACAAGCAGTTCAGAAAAGACTTGGCTGACATTAGGTCAAGCCATTATCAAGTTGCAAAACCCCAATCCCTTTCATCCTTCGTAATAAGCACTAACACTTCTCAGTGAAGAAGAACATGTTTTTTAATGAAAGGCAAAGCTAAAACATAGAATATACCTGTTAATGTATTCCCTCCCTTATATGGCAGATTACGGACTGCATCCAACACAGCATCTTTTGTGCCATAGGCATTCAAATGCCATTCAATTCGAGGATCACCACTGTACTGTGCAAGACCTAAAGAACCAGAAATTAAGGTTATCCATGAGACAAAAGTTTTTTTCTTTTTTTTTCCCAACTATCTGCATTTTATGTTCCTGGCTATCAACAACTTACCATAGTAAGTATACCACTTCGCTGCCATACTAAAAAAACTGCACTGCTTGATGCCAAAAAAATAGTATAAAGTTGTTCCTAGTGACAACTCCTCAATTTATTTTCAAAGCCTTTCTTTAAGGCACTAAGAAAAGTAAATGAGAAGGAATATACAGCTTTTTCAGAGTTTAATAAGAAACTTTTTTTTTAAAAAGAACAATTTAACATGTTTTAACCTGTTTAAAAGGGTAAGTAGCAGAACAGATACATGCCATCTGAGTCAGTTTAAACCATGAGAAAAGCCATGCATTGGATTACTCTTACTCCAAAAAAAAGTGCAAGTGTTTGATCTAATGAAGACCAAAGACACTAAGACTGTTCCCACTGTTTGTTCTGTTCCACTGACATGGCATTAGAGTTTAGTTAAGCTGAGTGTCACAGTAAACTGCAAGGAATTAATACTGCAAACATTCCAGCAGCATTATTCTTACAACAGATATGCTAGTTCCAAGCAAGGATGAATCTTACAATTAAGAAGCATTAAGCTGTTAACTATCCTTAAATCATGAAATTTTTACATTACTACAGAAATATTATGGGAAAAAAAAATAAAAGAAGAAAAAAGGGGACCTTACCCACTCTTGTTTTCTCAGATCCCACATTGAAAGCGGAAACCAGATTTTCCAGGAACAGTCGAACAAGCCTGAAATTGAATCTGCCAATACTCCAAGAACCATCTACAAGTATCACAATATCTGCAATTGCTGGAGTTTTACAGGTAAACAGGCTTCCTGTAAATCATTAAAATGAAAACAATATTGTTAATTTAAAATAAAATTGTAACTTAATTAATGTATTTCTTCCTCCTCCCTCAAATCTTAGAACATAAACCTTTGCTCCATGGGCAAAGTAAGAAATAAGTAAAATCACGAAACGTATTTGGTTTAAATTCAGTAATAAAACAGTTTGGCCATTATCTACTTCTGTTCTTCCATTATGCTTTTCAAAATTACTGTTGGGACACCCATGAAAAAGAAATGCTATTTCTAAAATTACAATACTGTGGAAAGAATTTCAGCTGTCACATAACAGAAGCAAACCAACGTTCTCAAGAATATACATACACAGCATACAGTTCAGGACACTTAACCTTAGGTTTAGGCAGTGCAGAGTGCTATTTAGAGTTGCAAACATACAAAGGAGTTATCAAGACCCCTTCTATAGTTAGCACAGAAAAGCAGGTGTTTCTATACATCTCAGCAACTGTGTAGAAAAACTTCTTTAGCTGCTATTGCAGATAGCGAAAGCTAGAATTGAACCTCACCCTGGGAGTCCAGAGTAAAACTGAAGATCAATTGAATATGCTCTATTAAGCCTAAGTAGGAGGCAAACAATCCAGCAAAGCTATAATGGAAAGACTTCAGATTCAAATTCATAATCTCTATGAGAACTAGGGCCACGTGAAGATTTAGTCTTACACAAAAAAACCAAAAGAGCATTAAAAAAGCAGCAGAAAAGATCTGATGAGAATTAGTAAAGATGCATATTCGTAGTCTCTAAGGTTTAGCTAACCAGTAGGGAAGTCAGAGGAAATCAGAGTAGAGATTAGACACCAATTGCAAGATAAACCAAGAAGGTTTTTAAAGATAAAGGTTCTTAAGAAATTGAGAAGCCCAAACAAAAGTTCCATGTTCTGTTTGAGAAAATGACAGGAAGGGAAGGAAGAGAAGGAAGTTTCCAGAATCTCAGACAGAATTGCCACACCCCACAGAAGCAGTTGTGTGACTGTCAAAGTCAGTCGGATGAAATAGTGAATTCAGATTGTAGAGAGGGAAAATAAGTGATTTTACACAGGTATACTAAGCAAAAGTTTATGTTCAAAGTATAAAACCAGCAAACTTCCCCCTAGATTGACTATAGAACACGGACAGAAGTAGGAAAGTCAAAGCAATGTTAGTAGGAAAGGTATCATGCACCTCGAACTATTCAGGGATGAAAATCATGTCCCTGAACCCAGCCAAATACCTGCAGGTCAATGAGGTAACCTGCAGTGCAAATTTATCATCAATCTTTTCAGGATCCACTACATAAATTTGTTGGCAAGGGATACCAACACCCAAGTACATGGGTAGAAACAAACTGATCTTGAGCAGAGATGCTCAGTGAATAAAAGTAGCAATTCAATGAGAAATAATCAAAAAGGTGCTCGCACAGGTTCACAAGCAGCTCTCCTGCTCCAGAGAGGGAATAAACCACACAGTTGGCAATTTAAAACACCGTATTATTAATGACAATCTTTTTCATTAAAGAGAGAATTATAGTCTCAGACAAAACCAAACTGATGTGCAGAAGGACTTCAAACAATTAGTAATAATTAAGAGTTAGATTCATACTGTAGCGTGAATTCACTGAGCAAGAGGCCAAATCCATAAAGTTACAGTTAATGTCTTAAATGTGTACTAAAAATGTTTTCAGAAAAGCAAGGAACATTTCCTACGTGCAGCTAGCAGTGCAGAATAAGTTCTAAACACATGACAAAAATTCCACTTACAAAGATGCCAAAACAAATATTTTATTTTAGTTTTTACAGTACAAGACATCACTATTTGAATTGGCAACACATTTTAATGTATAAACACTGAGGAACATTTAGTAAGCATCAGAAAAATGGTCTTAAATTGGAAGATAAATCTAAAGGAGGTCCAAATCTTTGTATCACTGAAGTCAACAGGAAAACCTCCCTTGGTTTCAGCAGGACTGGAATCTAGTTTGTGATTTAATAGGAACTTACCAGTCATGGCAAAATTAATGTTTTAAATATCTTTGCCAAATAAACTTCCTGTTAATCAGCCAGTATCACTTGCAGTGTTTGCCTTCCATTAACAAGCAGTTCAATTGTGCCATTCTCACCCTGTCCATGAGTAACTTCTGAAGCTTCAAAAGAACAACTGGCAAAATAAAACATTACTCAACACCAGAGAGAATGATAGAACTGGACCAGAACCCTGATTCACATCCAAGCAGCTGTAGTCTAGCGCAGATGTACCTTTTCAGTACAGTCTCAGTGGTTTAATCATACAGCCCAAGGAGGATAACAGGATTTGTGTGGCTGCATTTCCCTTTCCTACTCCTAAAATCTTACGCTTACTCCAAAACCCAGTCAGTACCCTAGGTCTTACTAATTTCATATCAACAAGCTTTGCATATAAGACTCCTTTAATGTTGCAGTGATGGCTTTGTGAAGAAAACCTTTCATTGGTTTTAGTAAATCCATTCAGTGAAGCAAAACCCAGAGAATAAAGAAAACAATAAAGGCATTCCTTTCAATATTTTATTTCCACATCATCAGATCAGTGCAAATAGTATCATTCAATTATTTTTTGTTTAAAAAGCATGTGTGGTTTGATCCAAGATTGTACTGCAATGTCACAGAATGTGAAATTCTGATTCGTTCTTCGTAGATAGGAGATACTTGTTGAATCTTTTCTGCATAAAACATTTACGTTTTGTTACTTCTGTACACCCACTATTTGCTTATGTTTTCTCCTTGTTGTACTTAATAGAATTGTAGAAAGTTCCCTAAAATGGAATAAACAACAGTGAGATATTAAACAGAATATCATGCTGTATAGAAATCTTTAAAACCTGATAGGAATACAAACACTATATCATCTTAGTTGATAAAGTTAGTCTAAAAGTCAGAGTGTGAAGCAAATAATTTACAAGCCCCACTGAGATTAGCCAGTTTCCATTACCACGTCTAGCAAATGTCTTTTTCAATAATCTTTCCATACATGGTCATGAATTCCTATAGGGTTTGAGGATAATGTTGCACATTTCAACTATCTAAAAGTAATTTAATAGGCAATTTTCTCAAAAACATTTCTTAAGGGAGGATGACAGCATATAATTCCATATTAAAAAACAGCTTCCAACACTCAGTGTTCTGGCCCACTACAATGCAGATTCGATACTGCGACCAGCTTGTGCATATTCCCCTTTCATCAGGAAAACAGTAGTGAGAGAGAAGGCACCGCTTTCCTCTGAATTATACAGTACTCACCAGTTTCAAACACAGGACAGTTGGGAGGAGACCAGTTACCTAATTTTGCATAATGTTTCCTAATGTTATATAGATAGTATTATTCTACTTCAATGCTGCACTTCACAGCAAACAACAGAGACAGCAATTTTTAGATTAGAAAAAATAAAAGAATTGCTAACACTCTAAAGTCAGAAAAACAGAGCTTACATATTTTACACCAGCAACTGTCTTCAGTGCATCCACCTACGCTGTGAAGGAGTTTGATGAGGAGAAAGTAAAAAATGAATGGACTTTCTATAACAAATTTACAATCTCTGTAGCATTATTTGGCAGAAGGAATGTGCCACTCTGCCAGGAAGCTGAGGAGGAAGGAGCTTGGTCTGCTCCATTCTGCATGTCACAAGTGAAGGCATAGGCTCAAAATTTCACCAGCAGAGATACCAGCATAAAACAAAAGGCTACCAGCAACGTATTAGGACAAAATATTTGCACAAAACCTGCTTCAGCATCACCAACAGTTGTATCATCATCAAGAATTTCAGCTCCTTTGTTTCAGGGAAATCTTTCAAAGAATAACCAGCACTGAAGGAATTTTGCATCTACCAAATGAAGTTTCCTGCCTTTGATCCCTCAAGACTCCTGACATTAAAGGTGATACGTTTCCTTGAGATTCCAGTGTGCAAGTGCTATAGGACAATCAAGGCCCATGTTTGGCTGTGAGTGAAGCCAATGATGGCAACACTGAAAAAAAGATCCAGCTAGACTTCTCTGAGATAGAGGAAAAGCTACTGGAACCAGCAAAACATGACCCTTGAGACATCCTAATGTAGGGAATGGAGTGCAGTGAGGACTGGGAGGGGCTCTGGCAGCACTGGGGATTCACAGAAAAAAGCAGGGTCTGCAAGTTTCTTTAAGCACTGACCACTCCTCTGAGGCTGCATTTTCAGGCTGCTGGTATTCTTTCACACATGCATTCCATGAGCAATGTTAAAACCAGAAGTCTGACAAAAAAACCTGCAAGTCTTACTGAGACACAAATACAAAACTGATTTTTAGACTCGAGTGGCTCTCTGACTCTTGGAGTTAATACTATTACTTTTTGAAAGGCAAAGGGAGAAACAGCAAATATAGGCACTGCCACCCAGAAGGATTCATTGCCTTGGAAGAACCAGTTGGATTTGCATGTAGCCGACATACATTTTGCAGAAATGCATTTAATATTTTGCCTCCTTTTGGTATGAAACTCTGTTCTCATTTTCAAGAGCCAAAACACACACTTCTTCGGCTAGAAGTTAAGACTCTAATTCTTTCAGAGTCTGCAATATGTCGTTTCCTTTCTTACTCCCTGTCACAATGGAAAAGTCAAATAATATATGTGGAAGGAGAGGAAGAAAGTTCAAGTAAAGGTCAGTAATAATATGGTAATAATGCAGTATGAATGGAAGGCTCATTCAGAGGGTAACAAAGCACAAAAGGCAAGAAGCTTGATGACAGAGGCAAGTGAAAAATATCATGTTAATAAATGACTGGCATAACGACAGAGAAAAGTCAGTTCTCCACAGTGATTGACAACACCAGAGTGCCACTGAAGACAAGGGCATTATAAAACTACATCAGCAAAATGTCACTTCTTTTAAAAGAAGGGTTAAAAAATACAGGGACGTGAGGCAGTGTTCAGCTCCATAATTCAGCAACTCAATAGTCCATGCTTCTGACATTGATATTATTGCACTGTGCTGGTGATATCATCATTGAACTTAGACCTCAGTTTAACACATCCCATATGTCAGGCTACAGACCAGACAAATGCATACAACATAACTGCTTTTCTTTGAACTAGATCCAACCATAGCTTGAATTTGAAGGACTCAAATGCTGGAACATCATTAGGTTGAAAGAGTAGCCCAACAAGGTTAGAATTTTGTCCCTGCTCCCTAGAAAAAAAACCAAAATAAAATAAAGCATCCAGCCCTTTCCCATGCACCTTGTTCTGTTCCAGGAAACTAATACAGCCCAGCTGGAAGACCTACAAATTTATTTGGGGGAGTTGGAATATTAAGTTCTACTGAATCTGTTGTATCTAATCATATCACATTTGACTGTGAATGTTGCAGTTCAATAATTTTGCTTCTTTCAAAAAGTACACAGCAATAGACAAATGTTATCATTTAAAGCATGCTTTTGAATTTGAAGCCTCAAAACTAATTAAAGCAGTAGCTGATAAAACCCATTAATGGCCTATATATACTACTGGCAATTCTAGAGTGTAAGAGAAGGAAGTTACAGCCATTTTCTTTGCAACTTTCCATACACACATGACAATACCTATGCTTTTGCAGTAAGGAACCACTAATTTTAAAAACTTTTAGAACTTTCTTCCTACATCTTAACTTTTTAATTTATTTGAGAGACAGAATAAACATCAAGAGTACTTATGAAAAAAAGTGCTGATGCCTTCTGGCAGACCACTGGTCACTGACAGCACTGAAGCACTTGATCTCTGCAGCAGCTTCCTGCATAACAACACTAGACTCTCCTGGTCTGGGTATCTAGACAGGAAAACATGTTTCAAAATCCCCCTGCATTTAAACTGAGAGTTCAAAACATTTACTTTAATTTCTCTTCCAACAGGCAGAACAAAGCACACTGCTGAAATCTTTCCTGAGACTGAAGTTCAACATGGCAAGATACTGTGTCCCTTTAGCCATCATGATTTACACTGAAGATGTTCCACAACCCTCCTGTAAAGTACAAGAAACCTAAGAAACTCTTCTGTAGATTACAGTGATAATTCCTTAGTATTCTTTGCTCTCAGTTCTGCATCTGACTGCATGAATGTTTTAAATGAAACAGCTGTCTCAAAGTCTAAATTACTTTTCAAGGCAGAGAAACAGAACTTTTTATTAATATGGTCATATTTATCCACCATTCCTATGTATCAAATATGCCAGGATTTAAACGGATTTTTTTTTTTCCTTTTGCTTTATTGAAGGATGAAATCCCTGAGAAATTTTTCTCTAGATATCTAGAAGACAGTTAATCAAGGGGCTACATGCAAAACTGGCATTCAGAAATCCTCAGCATGAATTGTTGTATAAATCCCTGTAAACCATGCTTAAGAGCTGTTGTGTGTCTGAGCTTGTACCTAAGTTAAGGCTTTAACACAACAGGAAAAGTAATGGAAAAGAGCCCATCCGAGAGAACAAGCTGCATATCTATGAAAGTCACTAACACAGAACTAATTAAAAATTACTTGAACTGCTGCAGCACTATTACATTACAGCCCAGTATTATGGATCCAGGTATATAGGATGTTGTGGCCAGTGTGGCCAGAAACAAAAAAAAAATACAGTTACAGTGCAGAAGACTTTCAAACTCAAGTCCTTATATTGCCTTCAGGTATTTATTGAAATTATACTATCATAATATAACCAATGTATAAGCTGATATGAATATGTGACAGCCTTCAAAATCATGACTAATTTTTGATGTCACTTGTCAATCCACAAAAGCTCAGGATGAAATTCATGCCTGTGTAACGATTCCTTTGTTGTCTAACTGGCAGAGATGTCTGAGTGAATTCTCAAAAATCACCAACTCCAAGAATCACAGAGTAGCAGAGGTGAGAGGGGACCTCATCAAGTTAAATTGCCCTGCTCAAAGCAGGGGTGACTACAGCAGATAGCTCTGGGCCATGGCTGGTTACATTAAAAGGTCTCCAAGGATGGAGACTCCAGAACCTGAGTGCCTTTGACTGGACACAACTCAGAAGAATCTGCCTCTGCCTTCTTTACTCTTTCCAATGTGTATTTTTACACAGACATCCCTTGAACCTGCTGTGCTCCAGCCTGAACGGTTATAGATGTCTTAGTCTCTTTTCAAAGACGCCCCAAGCCCTTAATCACGTTCAAGGCCCTTCACTGGACTCACTCCATTAAGTCTGTGTATGTCTTCTACAGGGAAAACAACCCAGCTCTGGACACAGAACTCTACATGTGCCCTCACCAGGACTGATCAGAGGGGAAAGATCACCTTTCTCAACCTCCTAATAACTTTCTACCTAATTTAGCCCAAAAGGCTGTTGGCCTTTAACAAGGGCACATTGCTGGCTTGTGGCTGATTTGCTGTCCATCAAGAGCCCCAGGACCTTTTCTGCAAAGCTGCTTTCCAGCAAAGCTGCTTTCCAGCCAGTCAGCCACCAGCACATCCCAGTGCCTGGGGTTGTTCCTTCCTAGGGACAGGACTCTGCACCTCCCTTTGCTGAACTGTATGAAGACCCTCTCCACCTATTTCTTCAGCCTGCTGAGCACACTGAATGGCAGCACAACCCTTCAGTGTATCGACCATTCCTCCCAGTTTCATGTCATCTGCCAGCTTGATGAAGATATTTTCTTTCCCATCATCCTGCTTCTCATATAATTGCAGGTTCTCATCTCCCTCCTGCATTTTTCCTATCTTAAAGCTTTCCTCACCAGGCTGGCCAGCCTGTTGACAAAGATGATTTTGCTCCACTTAAAAGGATCACATCTCTTCCAAGCAGCTATTGATCCTCAAAGAAGCTCAAATCATCATAGAAACCTAAACACTGCTGCTGACAACAGCTACAAAATTAGTTTTGACATACAGGATCTGCCCATTCCTTCTCAGGCTCTTCCCCCTCATAAGCATAATCAAGAAGACAACCACCAGAAGCCCCATGCCCTTGAGCATTGCTCCCAGAGCAATGTAATTCTGCCTCTCTACCCCGCTTTCATGAGACTCTACCTGGAGTACTGTGTCCAGCTTTGGGATCCCCACTACAAGAAAGACCTATTGGAACAAATCCAGAGGTCACAAAGATCATCAGATGCCTGGAGCACCTCTCCTGTGAAGACAGGCTGAGAGTTGGGCATGTTCAGTCTGGATAAGGCTCCAAGGAGAAATTGTAGCAGCCTTCCAGTATCTGAAGGGGCCTACAGGAAAGATGGAGAGTGATTCTCATTACAGGGAGTGTAATGACAGGACAAAGGGTAAAGGGTTCAAACTAAAAGAGGCTGGATTTAGATTAGATTTTGAGGAAAAGTCTTCCCTGTGAGGGCGGTGAGTCCCTGGCACAGGTTTCCCAGAGAAGCTATGTCTGCCCCCTCCCTGGCAGTGTTCAAGGCCAGGTTGGATGGTGCTTTGGGCAGCCTGTTCTGGTGGAGGGTATCCCTGCCCATGGCAGAGGGCTGGAACTAGATGGGCTCTGAGGTGCCTTCCAACCCAAACTATTCTGTGACTCTATGATTCTATGCAGTTCATAGTTTACCACCCAATGCAGAGATCCAGGCAACAGAACTACCTTAATTATTTTCTATATTTTTGATACCCAGTCTCTTAAAACATGTGGCATTAAGCCAAAGTAGATAAATATTTTAAAAAGTCTTCCTTGAAGGATTTTATTTTTATGGTTGTTTGGTTATGTCTCAAAGAGCAATTTAAAAGAAGAATTCCAAAATTCTTTGCCACTGCACTGTACTGCAGTCCTCATCAGTGGACGAAGCATCAATAAACATACCACAGTTATCTTTTCCTAAGTGAGCTTTAAGATAACCTTTGATTTTCTTTTCTCATGCTTCAGACTTTCAAATTCCTCGCATCCACTAAAGCAATTATTCCTGACCAAACAAAACAAACTACTAAATAGCCATGTTACATTTTTTCCCCTCGTGATAATTACTCTGTCTTCAAACCTGCAACATTTTTTTCTGCCCAAGATTCCAATCCCTTCTATTCACTTACTATTTCTTTCATCTTGTATTCATAGTACCATCCAGCTAGACATACAATACATACAGGCAAGCCAGTTATGAAATAGCATATATGGTTGACAGACATTTTTGAACTACAGAAGGACTAATAATAAATCTCAAAATAATTTACTGAATATTTTCTTCCATTCAAACCCAAAAATTTAATGCAAAACCTTATCCTAAAGGCTTCAGTACAGGGATTTTCTTAGCAATTTCACAGCACAGAGGAAGGCAATGTTTTATCTTTAATTCTCACACATATGAGAAAAATCTGATTTTGCAGAAAAGGTCTGCAGGATGCAATGGGACTCTAATGATTACACTGCATATTTTTTAAAATATCTGCCAGAAATAGTGGCAAATTCTAAATCTGTAAGAGTGAATTTATGATTTATACTGAGGAAAAGACAAATATTTAATTGATCAAATTAACAAATTACTAGCTGCTACCCAAAGTATATAACCATTGTAGGAGCTATCAAAACCAGGAGAGGCCTATCCCAAGGTACAGACTCAGCTTACACACCTGGGTTTGGTTTTATTTTGGCCAGTAGCTACTTAGCAAGTTACAATAGCCATAATCAAAACGAAGCTGCTGGCTCTTAACTAAAACCATGTCCTTCAATATGCACACATAGTTAAACCACACTGATGCCTGAAAAACAGGGTGAGGGCAACCATATAAAACCGTATGAAACTAGTCTTATGGAGCTCAACAGAGGAAGCTTTTTATTTTTTTTCCAAAGGAAAAAAGTTCAATATTCAATAAATAATTACTCAATATTTCATAAATATGTTTTCAGTTGTTCTTGCTCTCTTTTTTTTGCCAATAAATAGTAATTGTTGTGTAATGGTTTTCTGTTAGATCAGTTTTAGGGCTTCCCTCCCACTGTCTGTTTCCTATTCCCAGATTAATAAAACACTAATAATTGCAAGGCTGGCAAAGGACCTATGATTCTTTCCAGAAAAACTTGTCTTCTGGGTGTCATTTTCTTTTTCTAAGGTATAGCTAAGCAGAACTGCCCATTCAAAGTAATAAAAATATCTGAACCAACCTCTAGCAGATACATCCTCATTGCTTGTAACTGCTTTTTTGTAACTGCTTCTTAGAGAACACAAAACCACTAAACATGAGGAAGCTCTTAAGACAGAAACATCTGCCACAGTTTGACATCCCCGCCCAGCCCCTTAGGTCTTGAGTTAAATTTGGATGTTGAGTTTGAAAGGTCTTGAGGGTAGGGAGACAAGACATAAGATATGAGTGATATTTCACAGGCCACAGACAATTTATTCTTTTGAAGGAGCTACCAACCCTATCCTCAGAGTTTTCTTTCCTTTATCATACTTCCTGGAAAGATCAGTGCAAAAGACCAGAGATTTTACCACACATTTTTAACCACATAAGCAAACCAAACCAAACCAAAGACCTGCTGACACAAACAACTGCTGCTGAAACCAATGTCTGTACCACTATGCACCCTTAAGTCTAACTTTCTTGCACACAAGGAACCTAAATATGCTCAAGCATCAAGCTGGTGTTCCAGAGGAATTCCTCTGAGGATTCCAGGAGAGCTCCTTGGAGGATTCCAGGAGAGCCACAGCTCAACTTACTAGGGAGTAATGAGCCAAATAAACACTTCTTGAGCCAAAGACTCGCAGATGAAACCAAGCAGTCAAATAAAGATACTGGACTCCAGCATATGCAGACACTACAGGCAGTACAGCTAATCAAACAGGTGAGAAGACCTGAGGTGGAAAACAGACCACTCAGCATGTAAAAAAGTTCTGTTTCAACTACTAACTAGCACCTTTTTAACCAAGGGGCACAGCTCAGTTGTAAGACCAAGGCTTATTCAGCACACAAGGCATCAGGCAAAGGGCCCTGATAACTAGAGTCCAGAATTAGTGCTGTTTCAACAGGTCCAGAAAGAACACAAAGACCCTCAGATTATGCAGTGAGGATGGAAATGACCCTGAAATCATCTCTGCTCACTACAAGCTCCTGCTTCATGTGGATCAACAGCATATCAGACGAATGAGACAGACTGTGAAACAAGACTCCCCTCTCAAAACGTAAGGACAGCCATGACAAGGAACATTTACAGCAGACATCTGAAAAGCAAAAAATTCAGCACCCTGTGGTCACATTCAAGACAAGGCCACCTCAGGGACCACAGTCCCTGAAAAGACATACCAAAACATTAACTTTAACCTCCATTTTGCTCCTGAATGTGCCCAAAGTGGCTTGTTCATCATAGTATTCATTACAATCAGAGTGCAAATCCATGATAGATACGTTTGCTGATGAATGCATCAACCCTTTATGATCATAGCTTTCTTACAATAAGGTCTTGGTCTTGCACTTCAGTGTTTATTAATGTCTATTACCACCTCCCTAAAGTTTTTTTGATTCTCCCTTCAAGGCCACATGGATTTTTAAAAACTGAACAGTTTCAACTTGTTATTATATCTTCAGTTTCAAAGACTAAGTAGTGTCTATATCAAAGACAACCATCAGTCATAATATACAGACATATTTATCTGGAGTATACATAGTCTTGAACAAGCCTAAACACTTCACATTATGAGAATTCATGCTGCCAGATGATGAAGAACTGTTAAGAAGTGTCTCAGCATGGCAGTAACTGAAATATTTCAATAATGAAACACATCAGCACAGACCCTGAATCTGACTTAAGGTAACAGTCTCTTGCTGCCAGCAGAATCCAGCTGTACCAGTGTACTGTGGATTGGATGGATGCTCAAGAGCTAATGACTTGAAGCAAGGAAAAGCATTCTGCAGAGAATAATAGACATAAAAGACTGTTCAGTCAGCTGAGCTTCTATTAATCAGAATTCAGGAACATGAATAGAAGTCTCCCACTTCATCTAAGAATAGATGGTCAGTGGCTTAGAGAAAGCTACCAAAAAAAACCCCAAAAACGACAAAAGCTACCAAAAAAAAAAACAAACCAAAAATTACCTCCAGACAGGAGATTTCCAGCTGGTAATGGTTCAGCCTTTCCAAGTGTTATATACATCAGGTCACTTCCAAGCACAATGACAGGCTGAGCCAAGAATGGATTAAGAGCAGCCCTGAGGAGAAGGACTTGGGGATGCTGGTGGACAAGAAACTCAACATGAGCCATCAACGTGCACTTGCAACCCAAAAAGCCAAACATTTCCTGGGCTGCATCAAAACCAGCATGACCAGCAGGTCAGTGGAGGTAATTCTGCCCCTCCGCTCTCATGAGACCCCACCTGGAGTACTGTGTCCAGCTCTGGGGTCTCCAGTAAAAGAAAGGCATGGACCTGTTGGAATGAGTTTAGAGGACACTAGATCTGAAGCATCTCTCCTATGAAGACAGGCTGAGAGACTTGGGCATGTTCAGCCTGGAGAAGAGAAGGCTTCAGGGACACCTTATAGCAGCCTGCCAGTACCTGAAGGGGCTACAGGAAATCTGGGGAGGGACTGTTTACAAGCACATGGAGTGACAGGACAAGGGGTAGTGGCCTTAAGGAGGATAGATTTAGATTCTTACTCTGAGGGTGGTAAGGCACTGGAACAGGTTGCCCATAGAAGCTGTGCATGCTCCCTCCCTGCCAGTGGTCAAAGCCAGGTTGTACGACCTTTGCTGCTCTGGGCAACCTGATTTAGTGAAAGGTGTCCCTGCCCATTGCAGGGGGTTGGAACTAGATTTTAGGCCCCTTCCAACCCAAATCATTATGTGATTCTGTGATATTTACTGTGCAGAGATATGAGGACAAGCATCTTGTAAGTCAAGGGTTATGAACCTGAATAGTTCTCTTATTAGGAGCTGGATCACTTTATGGCAAAATTGAAATTCAAACATAGGTCCAAGATAGGCTAAGTTGCTTTTTCTACTCCAAGAGAATAGAAAGACAGCTATAAAGCTTTTCTATTTTCCCCTAAGCTAGAAGTTGTCTAGATATCTATGTCAACTTATTAATACAGCAGATGAATTCGAGATGAGTTCCTAAAGTGGGACATGGAGAGAGACTGTGAATAACAGAAAGGTAATTTGCCCAATCTCCAGCTTCTGCCTGGCCTTGAACACTGTGTAATAAACAATGCACAGCCGTGACCCTTTGAATGATGTTAACACCCTGACAGAAGGAAGAAAACCAGCTCCTCCTACAGAAAGGAGAAGCCAGGAGATAAGTGGAATCCCTGGATAATAATGAAGACTGGCCATAATTTCTAGTGCCAAACTTTATTTTCTTAACAAAGTAAGAGTTTGTCTAGCATACTCAAATCAAAGAAGGCATTCAGCAACATCCATGTTAATACTCAAAATAATAAAAATATTCACAAATTTCCAGATATCCAAACCAGACAGTTACAAAATGAGACTTTCTTGTGTTAAAACCAACAACTGCCATTTAAATCTCTCCTCCTCTGTTCCTCACTCTTCCTTGATCTCTCTGATCTGACATGAGGAATCCCTGATTCGAAAGTGCTCTACTGAAAGTGAAGGCTTTCCCCATTCCAGCCTTCATAGTCACTTTTGGGTCTTCAGTTTTGATCTTGTTTTCTCTCAAGAAAATATTTGTCTATTATTCAGATGATTTCAACACATTTGCAAGTAAACAAATGGCTCTTTAGTTTGGCCAGATGACAGATACAAATGCTGCAATCTCTAAATGTAGATTGCTTGGTTTTCTCCAAAGCAACTACAAAAATGATGGCAAAGGAAAAGTATTTAAGAATTCTGTCCATGTCAGTGCTGATGCTTCCTATCAAGTTTTCCATTTGTGGGAGGCAGTCTGCCGAAGCATCCTGGCCAGGTCCATAAAATATTGCCACTGGAAAAGGAAATCCAAGTTGCAGGTAGTCAAAGGATACAAAAGCTTAGCTGTGTCCTCCAGAGAAATTCATGTGATGAACTCCTGGAACAAGCATTGCTCATCCACAGCACAATGAGCTATATTTTCCCGACAGTAAAGGGGAGTTTACCCAAAATTTTCCTTGCAACAGAGTCCTCCTGAAAGTTTTCCCATGACCAACAAGGAATTCCTGATGTACAAAGCTCTGCATGGTGGCTCACAGGTTTATAGGATAGCTTAGAAACTTAATGGGTACCTTTCATCAAATTCTACCTTCTGAGAATCACAGAAACCAACATGGTTTGGATGGGGTATCCTAAATTCATATGTCAGAGAAAGCAATGGTATATTCTAATAAGTCTACTTCACCTCCTGTTTTTAAACAAATATTTGCGTAGCCTGAAGTTGAGAAAAATGATGCTGTCTATAAGGAGTCCCATAGAAGTATAGAAAGTCATCCCTTGCACAGCACAAGGTAAAAAATGGTCACAATCAAAAAAAAACCCCAATCGACACTCTGCCAATCTAGCATGGATGGGTGCCTCCAGATAGGACTGCTGTGCAGGTTCTAAGTGGAGTAAAGAGCAGAGGTCTTCTAGCACCGCATCAGGATCGTGACTGATCAGTAGTGACACAACCAACACAGCAGACTCACTGGGGGCCTTTAAGTAAATAGCTCTGTTGGCAAAGATCAGATGGCCAGGTGTTGCTTTCACTAGTGAAATCTGACATATGATACATCACGGATCCTCTGCTTGGGCTAAGGTTGGCCATAACATTGAATCAAAAGCCAAGTGAGCCCAAAGCCAAAGTGAAACCAGAATAGGTCTGCAAAACTATTCCTGGGCTAAGCAGCTTCAGAGCAATCAGAAGAATGTGGTGAGATGACCATAATTAAAAATGCTTGCCAAAGCTTTCTGGTAGTCCAAAATGCTGCAGTATGATCCAAGCATTCCTCATCTTCTCAAGAGAGGCATGGGGACCAGAGGTCACTCTCCTACAGAAGCATGGATAGTAAATTCATTTTTATGTTCATATTACCTTTAATTGATTAGCAGGTTCTAGAGCAAGCAAGAACACACCACACTATTCGCAATCAGTACAAAAGACTGTATGTCTCTGGATGCTACACAGTGCTGAAAACCAAGTTTGGTAAATACTATTAAAATCCTTGTTGAGATGGTAAGCACAGAACTCAAAAGTAAACCAGGAATAAAACAGTCCTGAAGTAACGTAACAGCCTACACAGAGCATGCGTCCCCAGCTGTGAAGCAGTGAAACGACAGCAAACATACATCCTTTGACAAGGTATTACATCCACATACCCCTACAGACACTGCAAAGATGAAATATTTAAGTCTCAGGCTACATAAGATGTATATGTAGCCTTTTAGGGAAAACCTAGACAGTAGCCTATCATTTAGACAAATGAAATCAGTAGTTCTAAATTACATTGTAGTTTTTGATGCAAACTTGAATTTACACATGTCCAAAAATGAACCCTATGATACTGAAGGACAATGTTTAAAGTACTTGTCATATCTCCTACACAGTATGAAATGCATGTGTTCCTATTCTGCAGCATCTGAGAAACTGATGCTAAAAACTAATGTCCAGGGTAATGGCTACACTTTATAAAAGGAGAATAAGGTACAAGTCCTCGAGCTAACTAGTTCTGAGCAGGCTGCCGCATTCACCAGGGAGAGCACTGTACTTGACAAGATAGCTGCACTGATGCTAGTTTTGCAGTAGACTTGGTTGCATCCAGTTGAAGCAACCCTTCAATGTTATACTGTACCACTATAGAACAAAAACCAACCAAACAAAAAAAGGTAAGCAGAAACTTTAATTAAGAACACAACAGCTCATTAGCAAATACAAATCCCAGAGTTTTCAAAAGCCACAAGATACATCCCTAGTGACCTTGTGCTTTAACTATTATGAAGCCCCGGGCCAGGTAGTTCAGTGTTTGCCTCTAGTATAAGCCCAGCATAATCTCAGAAACCAATCATTAGTTACAGGGGGCTCATCTTGCCGGTATCTTCCAAGATCATCAGCATATTTTTATAACTTGTACTTCCTTCAGAGTACATCTGGTTCAGACTGGCGGGAGTTGCTGCCTAGGGGGTAATGAGACTTACAGGATGCAGGAAAGTATCTTGGGATTGTACAATATTTAGTATGATATATTTAGGGGAGGAACAAAAGGCAATGAAAGGGAGGGATCAAGGTAGTTTGGGAAGGAATGAGCATGAGAAAATGGAAAGCTAAAGGGATAAAAAGGGCCAGTTTCATCTACACAGGTGGCTGGTTGTACTTGTTTGGCCAAGCCCTGTCCTGTGCTTATCACCCCAGACCTATTGAAACTACACGCTCAGCCTTGCCACTTCTTGAATCTGGGAGCATGAAGCTGGGGCAACTCTGCTTGCTTCTACTGGGCTCCAGGAGTCACAAGACAAAAAATAACTCACATCAACAGTGGAAGAGTCAAGCACTTTCCAATGAACTTTGCTCTTACCCTCAGCTTGCCGAAACAATTGAATGTGCAAGGGCTGAAAAGATTAGGACTGTTTATGAAGAACAGAATAGCATGGAGGAAAGCTGCCCACACATAGTTACAATCTCTTTCTTCTGCTGGCTCAAGTGCCCTCCAGAAAGCTCAGGGAAACACTGTTGGTAAGGCCAATTATAAGTTGTGTAAAGACACAGTTAATGAGTTCCATAGCCTAGGAGTTCAGTAAGTAACAAAAAAAAAGAAAAATGTCATGACTAAAACCAACATTTGCAGTTACATTAGCCAGGATAAAGTGAGTAAAACTATGAAACACAGCCAATAGAGCAGAAGTTCAGAAGTTATTCATTCCTGTGGCTTAGTCAAATACCTCATCGCACTCATTTCGCACTGTCTAGTAATACTTACTGAAGCATCTGACATTAACTAAACAGATGAGTTAATAAATTAGATTATTAGTCTCTTCTGATGAATGGTATCATAATATGTGGAGTGTTTCTACTCTGTTTAAACATTGTCATTCAATAGCTACAGAATAAACATCAAAGCTTATTTGCATCAAAGATGATAATATTGGAAGAAGAAAGAAAAATCAGATTTTTTTCAAGTTTACTGCACCTCTCATTTCTATCACTATGTGAAGATCAATGTCACCTCACTGCAAAAGTTATGTGTGTGTGTACATATATATATATATATATGTGTGTATTCCATGCAATTTTGGTACACCTTTTTATATGCCTTTTGCTTACTGTGCACAGCACTGGAAAAAGAAAAATTATCCAGAAACATTTGAAAAACTGGAGAAATTATGTAAACAATATTAAAATCTAATACTGTAAAATACATTGGGAAGACCAAAAAAAAAAATCCAAGACTGTCTCAGTGCAAAACAGAGTAACTTTGGATATATTTACATAGTTTGTGCAGTCAGCTGAGAACTCCATCTATTTTCTAGCCATGGAGCAGGAAGCTAAAAAGAAAAACTACAAAATATCCACTGAAGAGACATCGTTTCTGCATGGTTCTGAGCACTGGCAGAGCACAGTTCCTGAAAGAAGCTGTGGACGTACTTAGTCCTGTAAGTACGGAGCAGGTAGGTATCCTTGACAGATGCATTTAAGTCTCTTTCCAGGAGACTTTATGATTCTGAAGACTAAAAGTGCTACAAACTGGGAATTTACTACAATGCAACCAAAGTCTCGTCTCTGCGCAACACTGAAGAAAGTAGAGGAGAGTGGGACCAGCATGTGTTCAGAGGGAGCTCTGAGTGAGTGAGCAGCTATTCTCCATGATATTTGTGACTTGTATGTAGCTATATGCATAATAATAATATAACTAATAATATTAAATTTGTGTATATATAATTTATATATGTTTATATGTTTATGTATTCATAGTATCATCACTAACAATATTAAATTCTTTCGCAGGAATAATTTGCTTATCCTTACCTCTTCCTCAAAAACGTATATATTTAAATTAACATACAAATGCAGGAATATCACTCGAGACCCATGAAGTCACCACTCAATGTTTTTAACATTAGCTCATGCTATATTACCTACGTACAGCAAATATAACCTGGCATCCGGGCCTTTCGATCAGACTTTGTGGCTGACAAGGTGTGATGTTGCAAAGAGCTTCTGCAGTTTTTTTCCTACCTGTGAGGCCCGCTATGGTTTCTATATTATTTTTCCACTCACCCAGTGTCTAATTTAATTTTCCTTTCTCAAGTTGTCCTTTCAATATCCATGACCTAACAGATTAGCTAAAAATTTTCTTCCCTAAATTTCTACCTGCTTATTTCAGCCTTCCACAATGAGAAACTCAGATCTAAGCTTTTATTGTCTGTTGATTTATTCTAGAGCTTCCTCCTATATACTCTGTTTGGGCATGGAACTGATGGACAATACCCCTTTCCTCAGGTCACCCAGCTGTCCCCACACCAGCCCAGGAAGATCAGGTGATGGATGTTCTGCTAGTTTGGTTCCTGGCATGTGATAAAGGTGACTACATCAGAAAGAAGTAACTAACTAATTAAAAAAGCTGTAGTTGTCCCACTAAGCCACACACCACCAGATTTTCATAGGAACTGGTGAGAAATCCACACCTGTCCCTAACGGACTTGCTCCAGGGATGAAATGCAGTTTTGACTGGGAAGGTTGAACTAACCAGAATGTTCAGTGCAGTGAAGATCTCTGACCTCCCTAACAAGTCATACTTACCATATGACTGTATTACATGTAGTTTATGATGAGAAAGCAAATGTTACACTGCATCACACATAAATCACATCATCTTTCACATCATTTTTACAGTCTACAGTCTGTAGATGGCTTATCCTATGAAAACTGGGTTCAGAAGACAAGCCTAGTCCATACATGCTCTGTGCTGTCCTAAATCATCCTGATTCACGTAGAGGAATTTCTGAACAAGGCAGGTATAAGAAGACCACATAAATACTTTAGTAGAGAATTAATACAGCATCTCTAGTATTGGGTGTCTGTGCCCAGGATTGGCAGCAGTGGCGCTGCAAGGGTGTTTTTTGAGAAGACACCAGAGGCCACCCTGTACTTGTACACAGCTGGTGGCACCTCTGAGAAAACATATTTAGTAAAGGACAGAAAATGGCATACAGAGAGAGGAGGAGAAGGAGGAAAATAAGAAAATAAAAAATAATTACAAAAAAAAAGAGTGAGAAACTTCAAAGGTCAGAGGATGTGCTCCATGGTGGTGCAGATATTCCCTGCAGCCCGTGGAGGGAACACACTAGAGAAGTAAGGCATAGAAAGAAAGGAATGGTAGAGAGAAACCACTATGCCCTGATCATAACCCCTCAACACCCCTTTTGCACTGCTTGCTTCCTCTCTGAAGGGACTTGGACTGAGCATAACATGCAGTGATAATGATGGAGGAGGAGAGAAGTCTGGGAGGAGGTCAAGTTGAGCCTAGGAAAGCAGAAAAGCAAGCTGTTGTTTTCATAATTGGCAATTAAGTATTTATTTCCCCCAGTTGACTCTGTTTACCTACCAAGGTAATTGATATGCTGTCTCCCTGTCTTTATCTCAACTTACAAGCATTTCAGTTCCTGTTCGTACCATTTTGTCTCCTGTCCTGCTGGGGAGACAAGTAAGGACGCAGCTAGGTGAGTGGCCTACGCTAAGGCACTACACCTCTTAACTGAAAACCCCCAAAATGAAGTGCACAAGCAAGAAAATAAAACCGGTCCCCAGTGTTTTGTTGCTTTCATTGAAATGGGCGGCTAAAAACATTTCAGACATAGAGAAATACTCTGCAGAGAAAGGATACTCACATATGTGCTGCAAGATATAGTCAAAGCACTGTGATTCTTTCCTCCCCAAAGGGATTTGATTAGAGAATCACTTGCAGAAGCTCTCTGAGAAACTGTAAAACATCTGAGAAGGCACAGAATGTATTAACCCCTGTCACTGTACAGAAAGGAGCTTTGTACACGAGGGTGTTGGAGAAGTGCCAGAGTACAAGTACTCAAATATCAGTGAGTGCTGAAAGAAGCTGAGTCTGTGAGCTTTATCTCATCAGAAAGACAGAGAAAAGGCTTCTGACATTATTCATACAAGTGTACAGAGCAGCAATAAATCACCGAGCTGAAAACCAACAGGTTCTGAAAAATACAGAAAGGAGATTCAAAACTTTAAATTGGTTGTGCAGAAGAACTAGAGAAGATTTCTGGAAAGCAAATATAAAGTGAACATTTGATGGATGAGAGCTAGACATTAAGCCTGAATTAATTTGGCACAAGGACATTACCTGGATATACACTGGAGGTCTGGTTGAGATAAGAGCACAGTACAAAAAGCAGGGAAAAAAGGAATAAATCTTTTCAAATTACTTGAATGAGCAGGACACAACAGAGGAAAAAATTATCTAGCTTACTGAAGCTGCTTGAAAAATTACTAGCAAGCCACACAAGCCACTGACAGAGTTCCACAGAGTGAAACCCAAATACAATCTAATTTAAGGACAGAAGAAAAAGCTAGATTTGTTCTCACAGAAGACATCCACATCCCCCAGCACTACCTAGAGCCTCAGACATTTGGTACTCAAATAGCAGACAGCACTGTAGAATCAGTCCTCCAAACCACAGGTGAACATAAGAGTGAGAAACCTTGAAACCATCTGGAATCATTATAATAGATGTCCATCTTGCATTTTTTAGTGAAGAACTGGTTTCTATGAGTAGAAGGGTTATGGTGAAATCTTTGTCCTGCTGAAAGTGAAAGTGAAATTTCTGGGATTTATTATGTGACCCTGAAGAAGGCATATCAAATTTGTTGTTTATAAATATGGTAATTATGTGCCTTTTGTACCTTTCTGGAAAATCAGTAGGTTAGAAGAGTTATCATATTTTACAAAATGGACCTTGCATGACTGACAGAGTCCACATGCTTCTTCATACACACTAACAGGTTTATTATTGTGCTTTACGGTTTTTGCCCCAAAACATTGATTTTGGATTTTCAAATCTACTAAATGCTAAACCTGTCCTGATACTCACACTGGAGAATTTTGCCAGGCAATCCTGCTGACTGCTGACCTTTGCCTTTCTAAGGCTTTCAAAGCCACTCTAATTTCTTCATGTATAAACATCCTTCTGTAACAAGGGGGCACATGTTGACAGAAGGTACCTCCTTACATCACAACTTGATTCCAATACTTGCAGAAATAGCAAAATAGGCTTTTGCTAATCCTTCAGTCATGACAACAGCAAGAAGCCACAACCACTGAAAATACCAATATTGGGCAATGGTTTTTTTCATTTTGTTTTGTGGGCAAAGGTTGCTCTTGTTTTCAGATAAGATATTCTAATACCTAAGTGTTTCTTTTGTACTGTTAAATCCTAAGATCTTACCAACTTGATCAAAGATACAATACAGCCACAAAATGTATCCATCAAGTTTAGCCATATACTAAATTGTTATGAAACCTATTAACTGCTGGCCTGAATTCATTTGGTCATACTCAAATAATTTCCTGTCAAACATCTGCAGAAGATCAAGTTATTCTTCATGGGTTTGCCATAAGATTTCACTCTTATTTCTTTTAATCTGTTTCTTTCAGACTCACTCCTCTTTTTTTAAAAAAAACCCTAATTTCAATTTGAGTCGAAACAGTCAATATATATTAAACTAAGAAAGTTTTGATACCATTACTCTTTGTGTATAAGTTCTGAATTCACTTCTATCCCAGCTATGAATTTTTTGCTGATGCTGTTATTTCTGCATAACGTTTTTGCTTGGGCTCTCACCCTACTCTCACTGAAGTCATTCAGTTGGAATCTCCATCACTTTGAATAATCATTATAGTGTGCAACTGGAAGAAATATGCAATAGCTAGACAGTAGGAAAAAAAGTCTATTACTTTAAATATAGCTGGGTTGGGAATAGGGCTAAACAAAATCAAGAATTCTTAGAAATTAGCACAACGTTTTTCCTTTTTGGTCAGTTTTGCTGACCAAGAAGTTTGTAAGTTTTGTCTTTCTTTCAAATATGTACCCAGGATGGAAGTCTATCTTGCTCTGATACAAACTGCCCAAATACGACTGAAGTTAAGATAAGTAAAAGGTTGTGTGGGGAAGAGGAAAATGATTGAGCTAAAGACTTCACAAATAAACACGAATCCTATAAAGGGAGAGACTCCAATCTCCTCTTGCCAACTGTATTTTTGCCCCCACTCCATTAAAAAGCATAAATCCTCTCCCACACTCTGGCAAACACTTTTCTCTGTCTGCTTTTAATCAACTTTTTCCTATTACAGGCTCAGTTTTCCCTCCTTCAACTTTTATCACTTGTCCTTCATTAAGAAAACAAATCACATTTTCCTTCTTTAGTTCCCTCATTTCTTCCCACTCAGTCTTCCTCTAGACATGAAAGATCACCTATCCACTACCCACATCATGCCCTAGCAGGTATAACTTGCTTCTTTCAGTGTTGCAAACGCTAGCTAACATTTTCCCCAGTGCACCCAAAGTGCTGAATTCACGTGTGCTTCAGAAATGCTGTATGGAAACAAACTAGTTAAGTGTTAATAAATACAACATGACACAAGTATGTATGGTAAGAAGAAAAACCCACTGAAGTGAGAAAAATATGCATGGGCTTCAACAGGCTTTGGGTGAGGTCTTTGATACATGCATTAGGAGGAGACAGAACTAAAAGGGACTGGAGAAACAGGATCCTTGAAATGGTCCAATTTATTCACATTGAGGCTATTTAAGGTCATATCAAGCTATTCTCGTCTGTTCCAGTTCTGTACATCATAAATAACCGTGGAAGAGAATAATTACTGTAGGGGCTACTTCATACGGAAGATGCTATTCGAATTTTAGAATAACAGGAAATAGAGTTATATATTAAGCTTGAAATAGATTTTACTGCCCATGCTAGACGAGCTTCTCATGACAAGAAATGTCATATTTCACTAGAAGATGGACTCCTTGCAACCAGGAAAAATTAACTCTTTTTTCTATCTCTATGACATATGAAAAAAAAATTTCAAATGTTTTCATATATATGAACTACATTAGGACAGAATTATCTAGTTATTATGTGCCTGATTATACAATAACACTACTTTGACCTTAGGTGGGAATACTGCAAGTCTGTCTTCTAGCCAAGATAATATGACTTATTATGTATATATATAAACACATGTGATTGTTTCAATACTCAAACTGCACCCACTGGGGAAGTACAGGCAACACATTTTTTTAATGTAGGTTCAAAGTCTGCCTTTCTGCTATATGTGCTTACTGCAGTAAAGCAAAACATGAAACTAAAAGCAGTACCTTTGTTGTAGAAACTCTCCAATATTCTGAAAATACTGTTTTTTCTTTTCCATTTAACTTAACACCAGGAACCAGATTTGAAGTACTGACTTAAAGAAAATCTATACAATGGCCAAGTTAAATAGGAAAGTTGATTAGTTTCAGAATATCACACAAGTCATATGTATTAGGATCTGACCTTCTGGAGCTGGTTTACTCGCATTTGTTTTTTCTGGATCCTTCACCTTGGATTTACTTGTTTCTTTTCTTCTCTCTATATCTTTAACTGAAAAGTAAAGAGGGGAAAAAGTCAAACTCAAAATAGTGCAATCAGAAGCACGTTGTTTTCTTCTTCCACATAAAGTTGCATGTTGTGATGCTTAGGTAACAAGTGAGTTACTGGCTTTTCTCTCCCTCTCTTTGGGTTTATTTTATGAATCTTTCCCCATCCTATCATCATTAAAGTTCTCAAAGTGACTCTCCTCACACAGGACAGTCCAAACACAGTGACATCAGCACCTAAGCCCACACTTACGAGATCCAGCATTGAAAATACAGTCCAGAAAATTGGCAAAGCTAGCTGGGTAAGGTCCAGCATTGCAGAACGCCATTCAACACAAAAACATATAAGCCAGCTGTTACATTATCCTTGTTAAAGCAACAGCTCAGATCCCATGCCCAAAACTGTGTTCAGGGCACCAAATACTCCCACAAGAGCAAAATTTCTCCAAAGGTTAGACTTCAACAGTTTCCTGTCCCACAAGTGGGTGGGATACCTCCCTTACTATGTCCCAAGTCTCTCATAACAGCCAAGCAGAACACAATTTGATTAGCAGTTCCTAATATTACACTAGTAACCAATATCACTCTAGTCTGAGAGATTCTGGTGAAATCATTAAAAAAACTCAAACCAAAACAAAACACCTTTCAGAATTTCCTTAGAACACTAATTGGTGTCAACACCCCAGCTGTCTACAATGGTGAGGAACAGCTTAATAGAATTACAGAGAGAATATCTTTCCTAGAAAATAAAATTCTACTCCAATTACAATCTGTAGTTTATCTAGAGACAGTTTATGACTGAAATTCATCCAGGCAGGTACTGAGTCTTAGCCAGGATCAGAGTCTCTCCGTGCTATATCATTCAAAAGAGTCAGAGGGTGAAAAAAGGTTATCTGTCTCTTGAAACATATGATATAATGTAGACAGTATTCTCTTTTCCAGAAGTGGAACCAAAGTCAAATGGAATCTGCTAATTTACCCAATAGTATGTGGAGCATCTGAAACAGCTAAGAATGCCCTAAATTCCAATCCAAAATATAATCACAAGCTACCTAAGGTCTTTGGAAGATAACAAGCCACTGTCAAACATCTGAGCATGACCTTCCCAATGTGCCAACCCTCTACAGAAGCTACAGCCCTGACACTCCAGGGACACGCTCCTGGTGTGAAAAAAAAAGTTTTTACTCCTGTCCTTACTAACACAGCAATTTGTACCTGTACACCACCTCCACCTTTAACAACTAGATGTGAAACTGATTTAAAAGCAAATTCAGGTCCACAAGATTGCCGAGGAGTCAGCTTTTACCAAGGCAGATCTTGGTTATTAGTTGGGTTACAGATAAAGCCACTATAACACCAGATTTTATTCAGACACCTGGTTTTAATCCTTGCACAGAGTCTCCAAACAAAATACAGAGACATGACAATACCAGAAAAATACTAGTCAAAGAAGATGCCATTGCTTAGCCTTCTAAGGGAAAGGCTACGAACAAGCTAAGGAGCTGTTTGGTGCCACTCAATGCTGTTGAGTGGCAAGTCTTCAGAGAAACAGTACAAAAGCATGTAAATGCTCACAGGAGAGAAGTTGGCCACATCACGTCAAATATTTCTGGATTTGGAAAATTCATGTCTGTCAAAATTCTAACCACATCAGAAGAACAGACAAGACACCACCAGTTTTACTCACAAATCTACCCACACCTGTATTTTAAAAGGAAAAAATCTCCTAGTGATCTTTGTTAATTACATACTATATACAACAACTTATGAGCAGCACTAGAATAAGAAAGTATACCTGACTATATAAAGAGGAATACTCTTAACATTAAGAATTTATTATAGGCTTGAGATTTCTTTGTAGATCAGCTACAACTCAACAGCATTAAAAGATACTTCCAGCACACTAAACCTGAGGATATTCTCAAAGCATTATATATGTTTGTCTTTTTTTATCTCAAGAATTGGTGACCACTTGTCAGAGAAGGGCAAAAAAACCCCAGAATACAGGACAGAAAAAAACCAAGGATTCATGTAAGGCTTTATCTGATTTTACTTGTGCAAGGTATCATGGGGTACTTGAAGAGGCTGGAGTTTCATTTGACTGCATGCTTTCACCTGCAGCAAGGAGTAAGTATACTAAATGGAACATAACCTTGTATTTTAAGTGAAGTTGCTGGTTCTGCTTTTCCTAAAGAATAGAGGTACTTTAAAAACCAGCCACAGCTAGTATTATAGAAGCTAGTGTAGCTTTCTGTGGGCTGCTCTCTAATGCTTAAGTAATCTGTGGTTTTGTGGGTTTCCTAACCAGGACAGAACTTAAAGTAGTAAACACAGAGTTGCAGCAATGAAAAACTAGAAAGACTTTGACACACACCACATCAAGCAGTCAATGTATTTTATCTTGTGCTAATTCTAAGAGAAAGGTGGTTCAGCAATGACAGTGAGAAATCTCCAGTATCAAGGGAGTTCAGTAGGCTTTCAAGTGTACTCCCAGACTGTCTCATTTTTCTCTTTATTGAACAAATCTCCACTAGCCATATTTAACTGAACTGTTTAAGATGCAGATCAAGACAAATGAGCTACAACATATATATCACTATGATACTGACATTAAGGGTATGCATAGGTCAGATAAAAAAGGTCTTAAGCATAATTTGTAAACGTATTTGACAGCTGAAGCCCAGTAAGAATTTAGCCTTTCGTAGTATCATTGAACTAGCAACTAGTTGCCAGTTGGCACAGTTATAAGAATATTTTAATAAAAAGTTGGATGAAGAGAAGGAATTTTTTTTAGCAACAGAATATAGCACTTCCTCTTCTCTCTGTTCATTGAATATTCTCTTCCACAAGATACTGCCTAATTTCATGATGGAATAGGGGAGAAAGGGATTCAAACCAGTGGAAACAAAGAGCCCAAAGCAACAGTCCCCCGTGCAAGAACAACTGCCTCAGTTCAGACCTCGCACTTTATATGTGCCAGTTGAAATCTGTGGCTATGATTAGCCTTCTACCCTGGAAGAAACTCTTCTACCATTGTCCCTCCTGGTGTCAGATTTTGTTACAATTTCATAAGTTATGTTAAACATTGGATAAATTCTGCATCAGGCATAAAAATACACTTACTTCTGAACTGGCCTTGGGCTGGCTTACTCTCCTTGTCTTCACTAAAGGCAATGATCTGAAGAGCATAGTTTTGATCTGGAATAAGACCTTGAATAATTGCTTTGGTTGCTGTGTTTTGAAGAATTAATTG